>CM053785.1:378040952-378123452 GCA_028749045.1 Cupressus sempervirens
ATGTTTATTTTGTTAATTGGGTTGATAATCAATCTAATAATTAGGTTATTATTTTATCTATCAATTATATTATCACCTAATTTGTTCATTCAAATATCACTTGATCTATTTATTGGGGTTCTTTTTGTTAATGTGATTTGCACTCCATTTGTTAAGAGGTTTCCATAAAACAAAACAAAAAATTAAATTTTGACTAGTATTCATTGTATTTCAAAATTTTAAATTGATGGGGTTTTCAATTATAAAGTTGAAGGGATTTATTAGGTTGATGGTTATAAGGTTTATCATTTAGACTTTATCTATTAAATAGGTTTTTGATTTTTCACTTTTTTGATTAATTGAGTTTTTATTTATTCACTTCTATGGTGTTTATACATTATTCTAATGGGCCTTTCATTGAATATATTCATTCAACTTCCACATACTATTTTAAATATCCTTTTACACACATCTTAAGCTAATCAAGCTATCACTTATTATGTTAATTGGGATCTCCCTAAACTTTTTGTTTGTGTCTTCATGTATATTATTTGTGGAATTCTTTAATTAGTATGTTTATGGTGATTCTTTTGTTCTAGTCAAGGGGATTCCACTTATCTCGGTCATAGGGATTCCACTCGTTATGTTCATGAGGTTACCTATAGTATTGTTCACAGGGATTTAAATAATTTTGCTAATGGGGGTGTTCATTATTATTATTTATGGGATTTTCACTTATTCTTTAAATGGGGTTTTCACTTATTCTTAGAA
Source organism: Cupressus sempervirens (assembly GCA_028749045.1). Lineage (NCBI taxonomy): Eukaryota > Viridiplantae > Streptophyta > Pinopsida > Cupressales > Cupressaceae > Cupressus > Cupressus sempervirens. The sequence continues at coordinate 378,041,703 of CM053785.1, forward strand.
TGGGATTTCACTTGTATTTTAAATGGGGTTTCCACTTGTTCTCTAAATATCTGAAATTATTATTTAAATAGGCTTCTCACTTGTTCTTCAAAAGGGGTCTTCGACTTTTCTTTGAAAGGGTTTGTCACTTGATCTTTAACTAGACTTCTCATTTATTTTTTAAAATAAGTTTGAACTTGAACTGTTTAAGTGGGATTCAACTTATAACATTCAAGAGGTTTAAATGTTTTTAGTTACTATTAGTAGGGTTTTAAGTTATGATTTTTTGGTACAATATGTGCATCCTTGGTTTCCTTTTGATGTGTAGTGAGATGCATGGGTTCATGACATGGCTTAAGTGCTCTATAAGTCTAATGGTTGTATTAGACATTAACATGATGATGTTTTGGTGCAATGATAGTAATCAATTGGCATCAACTCACCTAGTTCACAAGTTCAAACCTCACACTTGCACTTGGGGTAATTATTGTAAGGTTTGTACCCTCAGTCTCTGTATAATGTGCAGTGTGATGATTGGGTTTACAACACGACTTAACAAGGTCATGTTCCATAAGTATAGTGTTTGTATCGGGCATTAACAAGTCAATCTTTTGGTGCAACAGTAACCAATGGTTTCATGGATTACAATCACAACAAAATTAAAAATAGCAAAATTAAAATGAATTCTATTCAGTTATAGGTGATATAATATAGTTTACATCCAACATGGACATGGACTATAATTTTGACTACTCTATAGTAGTTGTTATATAGATTCTCATCTCAACTGTATGAAAAGACTAGGCTATAAAAAGAATGGTACAATTTATACATATTTATTAACATCCAATTACTTTCCCCATAGAGTAAAACATTTCTAAAAAAATTTCTTAGGAAGATGTTGGAACCCAAAACTAAAATTTTCACACCCTCTATTAAATGTTATGGTTGACGCAACTCAAGAATGGACAATATTAATAATTACCCATTTCAAGACATCTTCCAGTTGGTTATTTAGGGTTTGTACAATGTTTAGGTGAAAGATTTTGTTCTGTATGTCATTGAAGTAACCCATGATTAGCACTTGTAAATATCATTTTATTTGTTCATAATAATCTTAATTTTCAGAGGAGATTTGAAAGTTTCTTTTTTCTACTCTAAGGAGATTTTAGATCCAGCTATGAGGATTTTTTTTTTGAAGAAACACACTTAGATATGACTGTAAATTTAATGATCAAATTTCATTGTTGAAAGAGTAGATCTAAAGTAATAATAAAGGGTCTAATGTTATGACACCCTATTATGGGGTGTTTTTTTTTTGTAGGGGGTCCGATGGGCTACTTTGACCTCATGGATTTTATTAAAATCTTGCATTCATTCATTTATATTTTATAGATTGATACTTGTCTTCACCTCAACTACAATAATATTTATTGTGATCTTTTAATCAACTAAATATATTAATTAGGGAAGAGGGGTCAATGGTGGGCAACTCTATGTTTAGACTACCACATATGCATAGTCTAGACATTGGGCTAGACCGCCACATAGACAGTCCAATTATCCACCTAAAAAAACTATTTTAGGTTTGACATGTTAAATCATGTTGGTACCAAGATGTCAAAAAAATGGCCCATTTTTGGGCCAGTCTATTATGGTACATGTTAGTGAGGATACTGGCTTGGCTAGGTGTGTTCATAGAGGATGAACTATTTTAATGTCTCATTGATGATGGAATGTTAGGTGCTCTATTACATTTACTATGCATCTCATCACATTTCCCTCTCATCCATCTTTCCCAATAACAAACTCAAGAACCACTTAACATTTTATTTTCTCACAAACCCCTACCACTTTCTCTAGTCTCTTTCAGATGATGTCCAGAATGTTCGTTACTACAAAGGCCAAGTCAAGAATAACAACAAGAACTAGTCATTCACCCACCTTTCATGGATATGTTGATGTCATCACAATCATTTGATGGTTATTCTTGTTCACAACACATAGTGCATCTATTACTTTTTCTTAAGTTTGGCAATGAGAATACAAGTCAAATAAGCGTATGCGAATTCTTAAAATTTTGAATTCTCCATTTGGGTGCACCAAATCAGAATTGCGAATAGGAATACATATTCCAATTTTGGCCCAAAAATGAGCATTTGCAATTCCACCTAAATAGGTGGAATTGGAATATGTATTCCTATTCCAATTTTATTTATATTAGAAAACATAAATTTTTGGGTCCATGAATTCCCCATCAAATTCTAGCTGAACCAAATAGAGAATATGAATAAATATCCCTATTTTCTACTCCAAAATAACAATTCCTATTACCATATCTATATTCCTGCAGCCAAACGAGCCCTAAGATAAAAGTCATGAGCCTTTAGCTTTGTCTATTATTTTCTTTATCGAAGGTGGCATGCCATTTGTAAATTGGGTGTATTCATTTTTTTGTGTGCATTTCTCTAGTTTTTTTCATATTTCAAACCTATGCTTTTATAGTATCCCCACTATAGGTTGTATTGACAACTATGAAGGCTTGGACTAGTGGAAGGAAGTTGAACAAACACATGTTTGACCTAGGTGGGGATAACTTTTTCTCACCAAGGCCACCATTGTTGTGTTCCTCAAATTTTTTGCCTTGTTTTGGAATTTTATTGCCTAGCTCACTATTTTTTGGTCATTTGTGTAGCTTTTCTTTGTGTGCTTCTCTAAAAAAATTTATATTGTTTATGAGCACTACTCAAATGTGTTCATAAACACACAAATGCATGATGAAATATATATTTTGTTCAAGCATTACTCTAATTATTTTTTTATTGTTCCATTTTTTGGATTATATATAACATTTCTTTGTTGAATTTCATTTAGGAGACATGAATTTAGTTAAAACTATCTCTTTCGTGGGTTTTTTTTAATAACTATGTTAATGACATTTTCATTTTATTGATAGATTTTTCACTAATTGTGTCAATGTGGTTTTCTAAGATACTAGTAATGGGATTACAATTCACTAGTTTGTGTATTGTTTAATCACATTGTGTCAGAACTATTGTATTATGTTATAGAGGTTTAATGATTATTATCATACTATCAATGGGATTTTCATTTTTTTATTTGATAAAGATGACAATTTATTTATTCAATGTGTTTGAGTTCCACAATTATAATTATAGATACCTAAATCGAATTACATAAATTGGTAATCTAATTTAGTTCTCTTCAAGGGTATTAGTAATTACATATTAAATATTTAGTTAATTTATGTCATCCCACTAGTTAATTAATAAAATTAATTAACTATAATCCAATTAATTATCTAATTGACAACTCATGGTCAGATAATTAATTAAATCCCCATTCCTTTATTAGTTTGAATAAATGCATAATCTATAAAAATTAGTTTGTAAATTCTCATTTTATCATTTAATTAACTAGAGCACATGACTACCAACTTTAACCTAACCCTTGACCCATGGCCAAACTCAACCCAACTCATTCACCCATGCTAATGCCTCTTAATTAGCTAATCTCTAACTCCACTCATTCTCTCTCCTACTATAGCATCCTATGTAGGATTGCACTTGCCTCTTAATCTAATCCTAATCCAAGCCTAAGCATCTCTTTAAGATTTGTAGAACCTTGATCACAGGGATTAAGAAACCTAACCCAATCCGTAAGTCAACCCTTGTCACATCCTTCCCAATCTCCACCCATACACATTGTCAACCTTAAATTCTCTTACATGTCTCTTACACACTTCGTCTCCCTCTTAAACCCTTTTCCCCCATCCCTCTTCCCAAAATGGTGACATTCCTCAAGGGATTTGACCTCTCCTCACAAACTCTTTCCTTGTGACACTTGTCACAATGCTATAAGGTTGAAGAAGCACAATCCATGTGCTCTTCCTTAGTTGCATCCTAGACACTCCTCACCTTTGTATCTTGACCATCCCTTTGCCCATAAAATGAACTCTCATTTTTTGCATTCGCTCCCACCTTTCATGCATTCTTATCATGTAAAATTGCATCTAGATCCATAGCTAAGTAGCTTTATACTTCCAAAATCCCTACTCAACTATTGAAGCTTGAAGCACTATTGAGGACACATCCATTTTTTAGAATTTTTTCTAGCACTCCCCTTGAGATTCATGACAAGAACTTAACCTCTTGTGTACTATAAGTTGAGTAGCTGTACTAGGCATAGATAGATCCGTATTTTGGTACAATGACAACTTCACTCTAACAAGTGGTATCAGAGCTTGTTCGTAGGTTTGAATCCTCAGACCCTTGGGTAATGCTATGAGGGAGATTGTTGGAAATTTGTCTAGATCTCTCCTCAGGATTTGTGACAAGGGCTTAACCACCTCCTATATACTTAAGTTGAGTGGTTGTATTGAGCTTTAATATATTGGTCTTTTGGTGCAATGGTAACCCCACTGTAACGCCATCTACTTGGACAAATCTAACTACACTTGGAGCATCTTTGAGAGAAGTTTTTGCACTTTCTTATTGTGTTATTTGTTTTCATTTGTAGGTCTTATCATAAGCGTAGTTAATATCATAGTTTTTTGAATGCTCTAAATTGTTTATGGTATGGTGCATAAGATACTTCTTGATTTTCCATGAAAAACTCCTTGACATGGGCCATAGGATCTCCCATCCCCCACATTTATCAAATTTGGATGTTTCAAATTTCTATAGGAAGGGTGTTGTTATGATATATCGATGAAATGGGTAAGGACATGTTCCTCAAATTTGAACGTTTTGGCCTTAGTGCTAGCTTTTATTTCTTTGATCGTGTTCCTCGTTTCTTCCTATTATGAGTTAACAAATATTGCAAGAGGTACCTGAAGCCATTTGTCCCCAGTGTTTGATATGTGTCAGATGGAGTAAGTGAGTATGGAAAATTATAATGAGTGTATTGCAAGGGTTAAAGAGATGATTTTCCAACCATGAACATGAGTTGAAATGGGTTTTATAGTGGACGTTAAGTTGTATAATACAATTGAGGGTTTTGCTAGCACTATAGTGGAGGGTATGTGATCAAATATTCCTATGGCACATATGTGTGGAATTTTTGTAGTGATTCCTCTGAGTACTATGTGTGAAGGTTTGTGGGAAATTATTGTAGCAATGCTTGATAGAGTGGTGTGGATTTCTAAGGTGTCACATAAAAGGTTTTCCTAATGTAGGTAGGGTATGAAACTACATTAAAAGGTTCTTCAACACTTGCATTTGTAGGGGATGATACAAATTAATTGATAAAAGGGGATTCCCCTATTTGATGTTGTTGGGGAGGTTAAAGTGTTTGTGTCATGGCATATGATGACATGATAAGATAATTTGTGAATGAAGATGTAGGTTCAAATATAGTGGAGGTGGAGGTTGTGAAGGCTGCATTGTAAACTACATTTTTGGTTGATAACCTACAATAGGAGTTTGGGTTTGGATACCTAAGGCATGCATTTTTTCTTGTGCAAGATCCCTAAAGGTTGTTGATTGTGCAACTATAGGAAATTGTATAGAAATATATGTGGGCCATGTAATCATTATTTTTACTATGGCACTTCTAAAGAATTGGTGGATGCAATTAATGGTGGGAAAAGTGGCTTATTTTAGGGTCATGTTAGGGGAATCTATGTTGTAGATTATAGGATGTCTAATTTTATTTGTTGGGTTTCATTGGATTGTGAGGTGGAAGAGATGTTCATTTGTTGGGATCAAGTAGATTATTGCAATTGGGAGGTAATTTCTTGTGCAAGTGGTTGGGTGATGGATGCACCTGTGGTGGATATAGCTATTTTTTGTGGGAGTATTGTTGGTAATATATTTCTAGTGGGGATTTCTTGAGTAGTGGGGGTTTGTTAAGTCATTGCATGGACCAAGAATTGTGTGATGATGAGTTGAATGACTTGTCAAATTTTGGTAATGACTTGGGTGGACATTTCATTTGGGTCCAAAACATTTTGTATGACTAGTTGGTAGATTCCCTTTGGGATGTGGGTACCATTGGGTTTAATAAACATGCACCTTCTTACATGAAGTTGGTAATGATAAATTCTTTGTGATGCCCAATGATGCCACTGATTATTTAGGCATGACCAAGATGGTTCATAAATGTTTGTATGGTTCTTGTAGTGGGAACTTCATCTTTTTATATCTCCTCTTCTTGAACTTATTTTAGAGGATCAAATGCGACCATGGTACTATTGGGGTTAAGTTGTTAACTAGAAGAACATCCACTTGATTAGGAGTTGTTAAGGGGGAAACATAAATCAAGGGAATAAACCCTAAGTTCATTACATAATCACACTTACACAACTCAAAGAGGGAGTTAAGGAAATTGATCCTTTCAATCCCAATTCTAAAAGACTAGATCTAGAAATATTAGTGTGAGTTGAGTAAGAAATGAGTACCAATGCAAGCTAGATCTAGGGGGTAGAATCAGGGAAAGATACAAAAATCCTTGGAAACTTTAGTTGTAATGAGAGTTGGGGAAAGATTTATAAATTTAACAAGTAGATATGTTGAAATGACAAAGAGGATAGAAGGCACACCTTTTGATTGTTCAAAACTAAAAATAACACGAGATATGGGCTTGAAATGCTAAAATTTGTAAAACCCAGAAATCCTTCGGCAATATAGCAAGGGTGGCTTTCTCTTGTGGTAGTGACCTATACGGCCTTGCAAAACTACAAATGATTTTTCAATTTTGATGAAATCCAAAAATGATATATGAGTCTGCAACCTATTCACTAATCTGAGATCTAAAATCTGCATTAATACAAAAGCATTTTGTTTACTGATGGGGGGGTTCACCTTAGTCAAACCCCATTTTAGGAATTAACCTTGAATTGATATAATTGAAATGTGGAAATTTAAAGTAAATGTAAAAATTCACCTTACAATAATAGGATCTCTGGAATCGAGTGCAATGAACTCTCTTTATCATTTGGCTTGGATCAAGAAAGTGGATGAATGGATGTAGAAGATGCAACTAAGGACCTTGAATGGATTGAAAGAGATCTTGGAGATAAAATCCTATTATTTCTTGAACTCTTGAATCCTTGATCTTTAATGGAGGAATTTGCTTGAAGGATGCTTGAAGACTTGAATGCTGGAATACTTGAGTACTCGAGGGTGAGTACTTGATCTTGTGAATGCTTATGAGATATTAGATGCAAAATGGAGGAAATAGATGTGTTTATAAAGGGCTCAGAACTAACTTACTCTTGTAGGTTGACCCACCTAGAAGTTAACACCCTAGAACAATCTAGACATGAAACCCACGTAATGGACCTAAAATAGGGCCTAAGTAGGGATGCACTACATTCTTTTTTGGCCTATTAAGGGTGCACTGCGTCCTTCACTATAAAGGATGCATTGTGTCCCTACCAACTAGGGCCCATAACCTTTAGGATTCCCTCAGGGTCTCGAAATAGGTCTTGGATCACAAAAATTAGGTGCATAACTCAAGATATATTTGTTACAGTGTAGAAAAAAGATTCCAAGTGATTAGATGAAGGAATGGGAGGACCTCGGTGTTTAGATCCTACCTCAAAATTTATGCCATAAAATAGGAACTTTAAAGAGGATCAATTAGGTCTTATCCCAATTCAACCTAGGAGAAACAAGAATAAAAGGGAAGAAAGGAAGAGAGATGAAAATAGTTGACGATCTCACATTAAATAAGTGTTAAAATATCATTAAATTGAGGTGCTTCTAATTTAAGATGGTAAATTTATCCCCCACTTTAGAGAGAGTATGGATGCAATCCAAACTCTTAGTAAAGCAGAGCACAAGGCATATTGTAATCTTATCACAATCAAGGAGACAAAGAATCCATCAAGCCCCCAAGGGGTTGAGTCTTTGCTAACTCAATGACCATAATAAGAGAGAAATCACTAATTAAAAGAAGCAAAGAGAGAAGGGGTGTGATTAATTCTCCAATGAAAAATGTACATCTCATTATGAATCACAAAAAAAAAACAAAAAACAAAAAAAGTTGTTACTCGTGTGCTTGAATAAATCTCATGTGTTGCCCATATATAAGATTTATCATATATGTATGGATTTGTTATGCATGCATAGTACTTATAATTTTTTTATGCATTACATGTATATGAGTTTTAGCATATGTGTGTGAAAAGGGGATACATACCCAATGTAAAGGATGCTCACTTCCTAAATTGATGGTGTGCATGAAGAACCAATTCTTTAGTATTGTGCACAAGCCATAAAGGGATTCACAAGATGTGTGCAAAAATAAGGGATGAAGTAGTAATGCACAGATGTAAGGATAACCTAGGAACCATGCCAATCTTTTAGGGCTAAAGTACCCTAGGCCATACATTGAATATGTATTTACCACTCCATGAATTGAAAGTAGAACAAACAAAGAGTATGCCCCCATGTTAAAGTCATTGATAACACTTTAACAAGAGCAATGACTTTAACATAGTATACATACATCCACTAAGAGATGTTTCCATAGTAAAATTCCCCCAAGAAAAGATAAATCAAGGGAAATGAGAACAAAACAATAGAGATCACAAAGGGATCTACTAACTCCAGGATCAATATGATCATATGGTAACATGTAAGTATTATATCAAGTATGAAATATCATCATCCTCCAAAGGAAGTAGAACTAGATAAAAATGGAAGAAAGGCACATACGAGTTGCGAAGAAGATTGTTTTTGGACCACCATCATGGAGACCCAAAAAAATTGGTGTTACCATGTTGAAAATCCAACTAGACAACATAGGGATACATGCACAAACACTAACACATGTAAAACATAACATATAACAATGGATAGAAGAAGTGAGATACAAATTGAAGAATTATACATGTCGATTCCTTTTTCACCTTGCACCAACAAAGCAAAAAAGGTCATCTAGAGAAATCTAAACAAACATATAACAAACACAAGTATAGGGGAAGCTCATCACAACATGCAAATACATGAAAATCTACTATGCTAGAGAACTCAATTTAAATGTGTTGCTCTCCTCCCTTATCTCAACTTTAGTAGTATATAGAGATGGTGGAAAACTTGCAAGAGGAGTAACACCCAACACAACAAGAATAATAGCTATATCTAAAGAAGAATCCTATTGAGAGTCATTATGCTCAAGATTAGATGTAAGAATAAGCTGCATAAAAATAATGTTATGCAAATCAACATCAAGATCAATAATCTCATGCTAATCATCATCTAATGTATCATCTTCATCAAGATTAATATAAATGCAATACAAAATATAGATACCACATTTATCACTCTCAATAATATGATTAACTTCTTCTATGTAGACATGGGCTAATGAGAAGCATGCATATGAGCTTTTTAGTACAACCGTAGCAACTCTTTTGACAATCAAAAGCATGTCAGTTACACTTAGTGTTACCATAAATTCGTTGAGAAGAAGAAGGAAGATCAACAACCATAGGTTCCTTACCATCCTTAGATGGGTTAACAGGAGGAAGAACAACAAGTTGAGAACTAGGAGGAACCATGCTAGAATGAGGGACTACACTAGAAGGAGGAAATACACTAGAAGGATCATTAGATGTAGGAAGTGGCTGACCATTATAAATAGAAGAATCAAAAGAAATAGGTGTAGAAAGTATAGGTAAGAGACTGTGAAAGATATCCCTAGGCATATTCAACTCAACAATATTTTGACATTTATGAGCTTGATAAGATTAAAAAATATAATTAGGACGAACAAGAAGTGTTGTACAAATAAAAGGCCAAAATAAATCAAGGGTATCACAATGTCAAGGTTTAGAATGATGATAAATACTATGATTAATCATCTTAATCTCACCATCATAAGGAAATTTAATGCACTAATGAATAAGAGAAGTAATGAATTCTATAGAAATCAACCACGATAAACCAGGCTTCACTTGGAACTAATTAGAAGTAGGAATGAAAAAAAGGTACTATTCACCACTCTACCACAATGCTCAATAGGCAAGGAAATGGAACCTTGAGGGAGATACAAGAAACCTTACCTGTATGAATCCAAGTGTTAGTTGAATCATATTGTATTGCATAAAATGCAACAAAGGAATAAACAATAAGCAACTAAAGTCTATTCCTACATATTCATGCAAACCTCAAATATGAAAGACAATATGTAAATAGTGATGAAATGAAATCAAAAGAGTTTAAACCATTCAAAGTAACACTAATGGAAACCTCATAAAATCACCAAGCGGTTGATGATTTCATTGTTGAGGGATGTGGTAGCTCACAAATCTTGCAGCATAACAATGGGCTAGATAGTGCTCATGGAGATGAGGAGAGGGTTTTCCTTTTATAGGAAATGAGATGAAACAAACGGTTGAGATGCAATGCAAGATGAAGGGCTAAGATCTCTTAAGATCAATGAGCTGTCCATGAGGTGGAGCCCAAGTGGATTAGGGTTTTTGACCATTCAAAGGGGAAAAGATGCTCACACATGTGTGAGAAACCTTTGTGTGATGGGTCAATGATAGGTGTAAGAGGTGTGGAGGATCATGGTTTCTCACACATGTGTTAGACACCTTGATTCTCATGTGAAGGGGGACAAATGTGTAAGAGGTATGAGAAGTGTGAGGGGTGTGGGAAGTGTGAGTGTTCCTCACACATGTGTGAGCACACACTTAGGATTAAAAGGAGATTTAGCAAGGTGATTAGGAAAAGTAAGTGGGATTAAGTAGTGGGTAGGCTTAGAAGGATGAGTTAGGTTAGGAAAGTGAGGTTGGGTGAGGGTTAAAGTTAGGAGCCATGTGCTCAAATATGATTAAATTTAATATTTAATTCCAAGTGGGATTAAAAAAGGATTAATTAAGTAAACAAAGTACTTTAATTAATTAAAGTGAATGGGTTACAATGTAAGTGGGATGAGGGGAAATAGGCTGAGATTAAATAAACCTAAATTTATTTAAATCAAGGAAAGGTGAATGTAATTAAATAAATGTAAATTTATTTAATTAAAGGTAGGATAAGACTACGATTAAATAAATAATAAATATATATTTAATTGGTCAGGAAAAGGGTATTTGGACAATTTGAGGTGTCTACACAGATAAATCATGATGTGTTTGTTTAGCAAACAAATGTTCTCCGGTAATAACATTAACCATGGAAGTAATATCAACGAGATGACCAAAAGAATGAATCTTAGCAATCGAAGTAGCAATATAAAGATGACCATCAAGAGCCTTGAAAATATTAGAGTTATTAAATGATATAGCAAGGTCTTTGACACACTTAAGGTTGGGTTTAGGTTTAGGTTGATCATGATATGTAGATAGAAATTGCTTAGGTGAAGGTGGAGGTTGAGCTACATGTTCCACAATGTTAATAGTGTGATCATACGCTTCTTGCAAGGTATCATAATAAATATTCAAAGTAGGAGAAGAAGAAGAAGATTCAACAATGGTATTAGTAGTGCACTGAGGTAAAGGATTGGTAGAGATTTGAAGGTTTTATTTAGGAGTCACCACAATTTTTTTTTCCATTATCATGACTATAAAAAGATAAAGCATTAGAACCAATCAAATCTTGAATCTCATGTTTCAGAGTATAACACACCTTGGTATCATGGCTAGGCTAAGCATAATATTGAAAAAAGGCTTTACAGTCAAAGTGTGGACTTGATGTAGTATAAGGGAGAAGTGGTTGAATAGGATGGAGTGTAATAATATTAGCACTAACCAAACTTTCCATAATGGAATACAAAGATTCAAAAAGAGGAGTAAACTTATGATTCATTTTAAAAATAGAGGAAGAAGTAGCGACAACTCAGAATGCAACAAGTGCTTGTTCATCTACCTCGTTTATGGATTTGTTACTCTTGACATACTTACTAGGTTTAAGGAATTTTTTATGACTAGGTGTCGCATCACTCTTATCAACAAGTACAAGAGCCATTGGAGTGTGCTCTCAAGCTGACTCACTTGTAATTGATAACGATGAAGCATTGCACAATGTTGTGAAAAAAGAAGTAAACTCAAAAAGGTGAATCTTATCTCTAATGTCTTTGTATAAATTCATAATAAACATATGCTAAATATCAATATCATGCTCAAGATAAGAAATCTGAACATGCAAATGCTTAAATATACCAATAAAATAAGTCACTTTTTCCTTAGGACCTTGTTTACAATGCATCAAATTAGACAAAGACATTGAAGGACCAATGTTATGATGAAGTTGTTGGATAAAGGCACTAGCAAGTTTATGAAATAGATCAATAGAACAGGTCAAAAAAATCAAAAAAATTACAAAGATTTATCACAAAAAAGTATGAGCAAACAACTTATCTAAAATCCTATGATCATGAGTATAATCACTAAATAGAACTTGGAAATTTTAAAGATGAGTCACATGGTCACCTTTACCATTATAAGTATAAAGGTGAGGCATATTGTCTTGTTGAGGAGCATTGGTATGGATAATTTCAAAAGACAAATGACTACCCATATCACATGTGGGCATATTAAATGTAGATTGAGTAAGAAAACCAAGTTATTATTGTAAAGAACAACTATTCTGAGAAAGACTAATAATAGTGGAATCATTAGACAAAATAGGTAGCACTTACACATTTGATACACTAGGAAGAGTGTATGAATTATTTAGAATACATGGAGCTAAAGGCAGGATACTAGGAAGCATAGTAGGAAGATTAAGATAAGTGTAAGGATCACTAATGTATGGAGTCTTCAAGTAGGCAATGAAGTAGGCAGAGCACTCATAGGTAAAGAAGGAATAAGAAGAGTGCTAATTATAAGATTAGACAATTAAAAAAAAAGTAGTCACAATAGGAGCAACATAAGTAGAAGTTCTAGAGATAGGTGTAGAAATAGGAAAGACGGGTTCAACAATAGTGATAGGTCAAGCCATTCCTATTTTAGGTATGACTTGAACCAAAGGCTTAACACGATAATAGATAAGGTGAGTAAGACCACACAAAATATAAAAACTATGTTCATCATTACATATCACTTTATTAAGAGCATCAAAATCAACAATAATAGATTAGTATTGTGATTCTCTTGAAGGATCCAATCATGTGTATTTTATCAATCTTAGTAGAAAGATTATGAACTTGTTTAGAAAGAACCCTTAAAGCCTCATCCTCATCATGAGATGAATGAGAAGAGTCATGGTCTATAGGAGGATTATGATAATGAGAAACCATAGGATCACTAAGGTTCCTAAAGAGAGAAGGGGAATCTAGATCAAAGTGAGGCATGAGTCTATGACTTCTCCTAACTAGGGTACTATAAGTAGGACTTAAGGTAATAAATCTCATACACTAAACAAGGAAAGATGACACAAAATAAATCTAACCTTATGATATGAACTAAATCACAAAGAACATAATATAATCTAATGAAAATATAAATCATGCAAAGATATATCACAAGATATAAGACAGTGTCATACAATGGTCTTCTACCAATAATAAAAAAGATAAGAATGTAACACCAAATCAGAAGTGAAAAAGTCACAAGTTGGGTTCCCCAAAGATGTTAAGGGGGAAATGTAAACTAGTGGAATAAACCCTAAGTTTGTTGCATAACTGCACTCACACAACTCAAAGAGTGAGTCAAGGAAATTAATCCTTTCAATCCCAATTCTAAAGGACTAGATCTAGAAAAATTAGTGCTATCTATTTGAGAAAGGAGCACCAATGCACACTACAGGGGGAAATATAAAAAAGTCCTTGGAAACCCTAGTTATAATGAGAGTTAGGGAAAGATATGTAAATGTAATGAGTAGATATGTTGAAATGACAAAGAGGATAGAAGACACATCTTTTAGATTTGATTTTATGCTTGTTGTGATGTTGAAAAAAAATAAATAGCACTAGATTTGAGCCTTGAATGCTGAAATTTGCAAAACCCCAAAAAAAATAGCAATTTGGAAAGGGTGACTTCCTCTCATGATGGTGACCTCTAAAACCTCGCTCTGCAAGGGCAACTTTTGCAATCTTTCAAATCTATATTCAACCTCGATTTCAATTTTGTAATTTTGAATAAATTTGAAAAGGGTATTCAAATCTCTAACTTGTTTACTGATCTGAGATATGAAAGAATCTATAAATTTTATTTTATTTTGTTGATGGGGGGTTTACCTCAGTCAAACCCCATTTTAGGAATTAACCTTGAATTAAAATAATTGAATTGCAAAAATGTAAAATAAATGTACAAATTCAACTTACAATAGTAAGCTTTCTTTACCAATTGGCATGGATCAAGGATGCAGATGAATGGATGTAAAAAATGCAATAATGGACCTTAAATGGATTAAAAGAGATCTTGAAGATAAACTCTTTCAATTTCTTGAATGCTTGAATCCTTGATCTTCAATGGAGGAATTTGCTTGAAGGATGCTCGAAAGAGTTTAATTCTTGAAAACTTGATTGCTTGAATCCTTGAATACTTGAGTTCTTGAGCACGAGTTCTTGATCTTGTGAGTTCTTATAAGATATTAAATACAAAATGGAGGAAATAGATGGGTATATAAAGGGCTCAGAATTGACTTTCTCTCAAAGGTCGACCCTGTTGGCAATTTGGCTAAGGAGATGTGTTAGGGTTGTCATTTATGACAACATATAACTTAATTTGAGAAGGAAAAATGAAAGGATAAGTTTGAAGGCATAATAATTTAGAAAATTTTCTAAGTACATATGAGTAGAACAATGTACAATTAGCCTATTTTGTTTAGCATAGTTTACAAGAGGAAATTAGGCTTATGCACACTTATAGGAAGGAAGAACATAGTGTATATGACATGTGATTAATAACACTTAAGGTTTGGATATGTATGGACAAAGTTATTGTAGTTTTACCAATAACTTTTTACTAGGACAAAGCATAGATATAGGCATAATAAAGACATTTTGGTTAAGGAATTATTTTGGTTTACCAAAACAATTATTTGACAATTTTTTCATGACATTCAATATGTTAACCCACACGTGGAAAACAATAGTTCAAAAGATGTAGCAAAATATCAAGTAACAAGGCCAATATGATGAGACACTACTACATTTGGGCCCAATTTCTAACATCACTTAGTCTTTAGTTCTAATGAATTATCATTGGATCATAGATGAATACAATCATTGGTAAAATATCATCAAAACTATTGATGGGGGTAGAATTTGTAGGCCACCCAATGACATATGTCATTGGAAGATGAAGGGGAAGTGAAACCAATTGGATTAATTTAATCGACAATGTTGTTGTCCAAGGTATGACATACTTGTTAGAACTCATGTCAAAAATGATTGCATTGGCATCAAAAAGTATAATGACTTGTACATAGTATAATTGTGTCAGGCAAATGATTTGGTAATTAAAAATTTCCATGTTGGTAGTAGTATAGTGGACTCCCACCATAAAATATTTTTAAGGTTTAACTTAAAACTATAGAAATATTCTAAAATAACATGAAAATGATTACATGAGAAGTGTTGTTTGTACAAGGTTCATATATCCAACTTAAAGGGACATTATTGGAATGAGAATCAACTTAAAGAAATTTACTCAAGAGATTGAACCAATCTCTTGTGTAAATGACTTTAAGTTGATTCTCATTCTAATAATATTCCTTTAAGCTAGATGTATGACACTTATATAATCAAGATTGCTCATCTAGTCATTTGTGTGTTATATTAAGAATATTTGTGTAGTTATTAAGTTGAACCTTAAAAAAATAATTTATGGTAAGAGAATATTGTACCCCTCCCTATATGAAGACTGTCAATTACCAAATCATTTTCTTGACACAATTATATTGTGAATGGGTCGTCAGACTTCCAACAAAGAGCACCAACATGATCTCCAAGTTCAAAGAATATCTAGAGTAATAAAAAATATGAAAGCACATTATGGATGTATTAACATTTTCATAATAGAAAAGAAGGTCCATGTTAATGATGTTATAGCTATACCAAATCAATGTTTCTATTATGATTATGACAAGGGTAGGTGGATGCTTCCACAAGACATAATAGCATGCACAATATATAACCAACTATAATAGGGTATGTAAATAGTTATTTGAGAGAAATCTGATACAATAACCAGTCAATTGGCAAAAGTTGCAAAGAACCTTTGAAACAAATCTTTGTCCTGAGCTTAAAATATACGACTCATCAAAGTTACTATAACCATGCCATTAAAATATAGAAAAAAAACTTTCCCCTAATAAGTGTTATGTGAGTTTTGGAATATGGAATCCAAATTAGTTCACAACAAAAGACTGAGCTTGGGTTTGTGGAGAAGCATTCATATTTTACTTCATTGTATCTTTTTACTTGTAGACTTTTAAGTCTGCTTGCCTTGTAATAAGCCATTGTACAATTTGAACTATAATTACTAAATTTACTTATGGAAGTCTTCTCCCACAATGAGTTTCTAACATAAACATAATGTTAAGGCAAGGTTCTTGAAATAATCCCTTTCCATTTAAATTTCTAAGTTATTATCTCATGTTATACATCTATTCATTTCCAACACTATGTCAAGTAAAGAAACATACGTAAGTTGATTTTATAAAAAAATAAAAAAGTTAATAAGACTTGCAGATGATATGATCCTAAGGTGGAGTTTGACCATTGACAGGGCTCTTTAATGTGAAGGATTTTTCTTACAATTATAGTTTGAGAAGGTGATTAGATATTGAGCTTCACTTTATTTTGAGAATAGCTTACTATTCTCTACTTAACAGGGCCAATGCATAAAGGTGGAAGCTCAACTGCCCACAACCCCACAACACAAATCTAAATTCCTTGTTAACATATAAAGAATTCATATATATTTAGTGGAAAATACAAGTAGGAGATAGAACATGGGCATCACTTGGTCCAACTAAAATACCTTGATTGAGTCAATGGATTTTGTGATACCTATAATCTATGTTGAAGCCTCTCGATATCCTCATGTAATTTAAATTAAGGATTTCAATTTATGGAAGAAGGAAAAAAGTGAAGAAGATACTTTTGTAATAGAAGATCTTCAAAGATCATCAAGGTTCTGCAATGAAATTTTGTTATGAAGTATTAGTTCATAATTGGAATAGTTAAAGGCAAATGACAATCATATTTAGAATAGTTCAATTATTCTTAACTATTCAAGTTATACAAGTTCAACCAAATTTTGTTACGAAGTGTTCTAATTGTAAAAGTTCATCCTAATGTATAATTTAGAAAATTATGAAGTATTCCCTTGTTCAATGTATTATGTGAAAGAATAATGTGCCTTGCCTATTCTTCTATATTTTGCATATGTATCTATGAGTACATTTTTAACTATAAAAATTATTTGACAACAATCCCATACTATATTGTTAACTGTTGGTATAATTCCACACACCAATTTGATTTTGAATGATGATATGTGCATACTGAACATTTAGTGTTTGTACTAGTGCTCCAAAATCATCCATTTCATACCTTCATCTGTACACGATGCATTTCAAGTTTCTTTGTATTCACACGACCATTTTATTTCATACAATAATAAAAATAAAACTAATGTCTTTTAAGTTTTAGGTCTGTTAGCTCACAATTTTCCTTGTGTAGATGTACACATCAGTTTCTTTATGTGTCAATTAGTCCCTTTCCCCCTATCGGTTTGATTTAGCCTCTATTTCTTTGATAGAAAAAGCTACTTTCCTTTTTGTTCTTACTCTTCCACCACTTCGTCTACTTCTATTTGGCCTTCCTCTCTATCTTACACTAGTCCTTGATCTTGCCTCTTTTCTTGCTTTGATCCTATGTCAAGCATTCCATTTTTCTCATTTTAAAAGGAATCAATCTTTGGGTGTCAATGGATCATTTTGACAACCAAAACTGCTTCTAGATTGTGTGAGAAATTTTTGAGCTAAACTCATCATTAAGACAATAATAACGAGTTATGTGGTACTCATGGACCGAATCAAGTTCAACACAGCAACAAGGGTTCACTTAGGGTTGTAAACCAAACTCAAATAATTTCTCATTCATTTCTATTGCAACCTTGTTGTGCCCCATGGATTTGATGCTGAGTGAAATTTTGTTAGCTTATGAAGGTGTATATTGGAAGAATATGTGCGGACTTGTTGCTCTTTATAGGTCTATTCAATATTTGTTCTTTTATTTTATTTCCATTTGACCTAATATCTCTATTGTTAGCACACTAGAAATTTTGACATTCTTCTATATTCTTGCTTAGAATGTGGCTTCTTTTTGGGTATGTGGCATCTATTTCATTTCCATGTATATCAAAAGTTTTTTGACATTTTTTATGTTGCAAAATGATATAGGATGCATTTTCTTCTAATCTTTTGGTACCATGACTAGTTATTTGAAGGGTTATATCCTTCTCAGTCATTATATGTGCTAATCATAATGAGATGTTAGGCATTTGGATTTGAATACCCTAGCATTGTATGTTAAGGAGAGACTATTGTTGCACTCTCTGAAATTCTCATATGCATGTTTTTCTCTTCATAAATACATCACTAAAAATTTCATAGATGTTTACTATCTAAGTTTGGCTAGTAAACCTTTTGAAAATACATATTCTCCCTGATATGTTTAAGTGTGTCTCTGATATTGATCTTGTATGAAAATTTTTCAATCACCAATAAACCCTCTATTGCTTTATCGTTGTCTTCTTTTGCTGACATAAAATTTGATATTTGATCTTTCGATGCCTTTGAACTTTTCATTGAGTGTCAAAACCTAAATGAATGAAACTTTCTGAAGCATTCATGTAATTGATCTTCTTGTTGATATTTCTCACACTCATGAATGTTACTTTCAATTAAGCATGGAGGGGGGTGAAACATATCATATCTTTTGATAGTGATGAATGGTCATTGTCCATTTAGTTTTTTTTATAGATATCGCTTTGCCATTGTTGTTGCAGCAGTCCATTATATAATTTCCTTCATACCTCTCATAGTCTCACTATCGTGAAAACATATGAAGATGTCCTTCTTCATTTAACACTGTCTTTAGATCTTGAAAAACTCACTGCACAATTATTTAATGTTCACTGAAATGATTGCAATCTCTATTGTATATAATCCTTTAAGTTGAACTATCTACATCTTTTTTAATGCTAATCTTGCATTTAGATTTGGGCATATTTCATGAAATACATTGCTTCTTGGCTTGTTTAGTTTATGCAATCCTTTACTTATCATTGTTTGAATCCTCAACTTACTATCACTATTATGGTGATTAGGTATTCTAATAATAATGCATTTTAAGTTGTCCTTTATTTTGACAGTGATTTAAAATAGGTCATTTACTACCCATTATTATAGTGATATATCTCTTTTACATCAACAATGAATCATATTATTTTATATGTCATTATATTTGTTATTGAGGCTTTTCTTTTCTCATTCTGAAAAATGATGACATATTTTTTCTTTGAACACTCCTTGGTCCTTCTATTTGAACTACTCTATTTTACTGTGATAATTCCTTGCTATTTGGCATTGTACATGACACTATGTGTTTTTTTGATCTTGATGATGTTGATATAGTATTTTCACAAATAAATGTAAAGATGAATGTATGAAGTCATTGCCCCATGCTAAAAGAAGTGAACATAGATGTGTCCTTATGTAGATAATTGTTTTGAATATGGTTTTACCTCTTTGATAATCATTATAGACTTGCATCTTGTTTATTGTGTATGATATAATTGTATCTTTTATGTTGATTTTGTTCTTGCAATGGCACTACACTCTATTCTTTATGCTCCTATAACTCTATGTTACCACTTTGTGACATGTGATTTCATTATTATCTTGCATACCAAATTGATGTTATTGTCCAATTATAATTTAATTTTCTATCCTCAACCCTCATGGTAGTCCATTTGACCCAACATACTATAGGATAGATGCTTGTATTTACACATGAAACAAACTTGTTAGATACAAATAAGCATATTAATCTTTCTTGGATACTTTTTGTTTTCTCAAACTTTCATGACTAGATAGTTTGTATCATGCATGTGAGGAAAATATTATATGTTTGGAGAAATATGTACATGTAGTGTATGATGACTCTTCATTGTTAGATCATTGGTCTAACATCATTTTATATCTTAGATGCAGACATGTGGAGCACTAAGGAAGCAATATCTAGATGTAGGACAAGCGGAAAGACTAAAGTTGATGTAGGGAAATTCAAAAACTAGACTCGCCATTCAAGAATGATGAGTCACCCTTAACCACATGTGCATTAATTTTCATAGAACCTATGAATGCATAATATTTTCATGTGTATTATAATGGCCAGTCTCATGGCTTGTGTGAGACATTATTTTCATTATTAATAAAGATTGTTTTTTCTAACCTGCACTCTCTCCTATGTCATATGAATTCGCATAATGCAATATATCATTGCAATCTTTTTTTCTTTTCTTTATGCACATGCATGTGATTTAACATAGATAGATGTGATGGAGTCTTTATGCATAGAATAATTTACAATTTTTGGTACTCAAAGTGGGGGTGTTGGTCATAAAGTTTTCAATGACAAAGAGTTTGTAAAGGTTGAAGAAAAGATACAGATATATGATGTCAATTCAACTTTTTTTAATAATAGAACCTATATTTCATGAGATTGATGTACTATTGATTCTTTCTACATTGACTCTCAAATTGTGGGTGATAAACATGAGCTGTATATTTTAGAATCAAGCCCTAAAGGTTTTGATTTTGTTCATCAAAATATGGAAGATTTTAAAGGCAAGGACTAAAGGATGACATCAATCCCAATTTTCATATCATGGGTAAGAGTGATGTATCATGAATATTTAGAGTTTTTTACTTGTTTTAGATTTTCTAGATTTAGAAATTCCAAAATTGGCTAATTCCAATATTGTTGAATTTCAACATTCTATAATTCTAGCAACCTATAGATATTCTTTCCTTTTCATAAGCTAGTTCAACTAGTTCTTTAAATTAAATAGATGTGTTGAAGAGGTTTAGAAACTTTCATTTGTTTTGAGGAATTAGCAAAATTGGATTTTGATTCAATATCAAAATCAGGTTTTGTATTTTGAAATCTAGCTTTGGGAAAATTGTTTCTCCCATTTGGTTCACCTGGAAGATGAGTGGGAAGATACATCTTTTGCATTTGGTTCATAAAATTGGAATTGGATTTAGACTTTTAAATCCATTGATCAATGCAGTTCACAAGAAAATATATCCACTGATCAAGGCAATCCATAAGAAAATATTTAAATCTATGTTGTGAAATCCTCTCAAATATGAGCTTTGCATCCCCAACAGAGATGCACACTGCATGCATGATTATCAGCCTCATTTCCATCTTCAACCCTTGTGATCCTCTTACAATCAACTAGGCATGGTTTTGCACCCTTTGTGAGTACCATTTTCCTGGTGCATGCCTGTAATAGATATCCATAGATATCCCATTGTAGGATACTCTTGCAACAACCTAAAGAGAAATTGTTGAAAGCTTCGTTCAACCACCCCTTTTTACACAGGTTACTGCTTTCAACCTGAGGAGAATTTGAATATTTGGCAGTGGGAGAAGACAAGCTTGATTTAGTAATGACTAGTAAAACAAGGTGATGGGATGGGATTACAAAGAATTACTTGGTTGTAGGCATTGTTGTTGTGACATTTAACAAAAAGAAGGATAGGTTGAGACGGAGAGGGAAGGAGTTGGAGAGATTGGGATTGAGTTAATGCCATACATGGAGAAGTCATTCAAGTTTTAGTTTTGTTTATGGATTTGATTTGAAGCCAATAAATTTGTGGGTTTAATGCTTGCAACTGTTTTATAATGGAATCATCTTTTTAGTATTTATGTAGAATTTCTGATTTGTCCATCATAAATCACTATGGAAGAGACTGGTAGAAATGCTCACAGATTGTGGTTCCACTTCCTCCTAACATGCGATAGAAAAAGCTTAAGAGCCAAACACACAACACACAAGAGTAAAATGTCAAATAGTTAAAAAAATATGTTTGCATGGTAAACCATATTAGGTAAAAAAAAATCGTCGGACTTCAAACATTAATTCATTTCAATTTCTTCCCAATCCTCAAAAAGTTAAACCTGGAATTCAATTCCCAATTCCACCTATCTAGATGGAAGTGTGGTAACTTCATTTTGGGGCAAAGTTAGAATTCGAAAAATCTAATTCCAATTTATCATTTTCAACCCAAACAACAAATTTTACAAAGCTGGGTTATCACTATCCCAATTGTGGTCCAATTATGCGAAACAAATGAGGCCTAAGTGAATGCTTTAGTTGACGTACATTCATAATGGGAAGAAAAGAAGAGGAAGCTTTTGACTAAATGCCTCAAAAAGATGCCATCTCATGATATAATCTAAAGATATATAAGGCCAATGATTTATTTTTTATTTTTTTGGAAGACAGAGATGTTTTATGGAATGCTTAATAGAAGGATTTCCAAAAAGGTTGTACAAACTCTCAATCAAAATGCCATTTGCACTCTCAAAGTTAAAATTGACAACCTTAATTCAATTCCCACCTCCCTTCCATACCACAATGATAACCTTTGGAGCATCATATGAACATTTATTATAGGGTCATACCACAAACTCGTGTTACCTTTTATGAAGAAAAATGATGACAATAAGCAAATTGTTCAACTTTAATGACATAAAACTAGCATTTTTGTGAACAATTTGAAGATGAAGCAAACATATATAATGTGTAAAATTGGATGAAGTTTATGTCTATAATTTTTAAAAAAAATTCAAGCAATTTTTTTTGTTGTTTTTAATTTTTGAAGTCTTTTTTTAAATTGCCAAAAAATATGGGGTGTAGTTCTTGTCAAACAAGAATATGCAAATAATCCTTTTTTGCTCAAATTTCAAAATATGTTATAGATGACATGTATATCTAGTGCAAAAAACTTTACTTTTTATTTTTTATAAGTACTTAAAGTTGAACTTGTTAGAACTCAATGGTTTTTTCTCCCCTCAAAATTTTCATATCAAATCTACACATTGAAAAAAATCACATATTCTTGAAGATGACTCATGTAGTGTTAAATATAAATTTAATATTGATTTGATATGATTTACTATTTTTTTCTTTTTTAAAAGTACCATCTTCTCCAATGTTAAAATGTCCACTTTTATTATTTTGAAATTATAAAATATTATAACTAATTAAAACACTATGAAATCTGTAAGATGATGATCTTGAATCCAAGATGTGTAACAAGAAGTCCTATAAGATAATACATATATGTTCTCTTACTCTATATCATATATTTTACCTTGCATTCAGTGTTATAAATATTTAGATCAGATTTGGAAGCATGAATAGAAATGAAAAATTGTTCAATAGAATGCATCAAAGTAATATCATCACGGTGAATGCAAGATAGCAACAAATTTGTTAAAATAATCTTTTGGAAATTGGATAACATATGCATGCTAACTGTTTGACATAATGCCTCAAGGAAATTTTATCACTTAAAGGCATCAAATAAATTTGTTGCTAAGGAAAGCTAAAACTTTAAAGAAAATCTCTAATCTTTCCTATACCCTCACCAGATGGGAGATTTAGAATAGGGGAAAGAATATACATCAAAGCATGTACTTGCAATGGTTTATATGTGAATATAAAATAACACAATTTCAGACTGCACTCAAATTATTCAACAAATGTCTCAATTGAATATGAATGGAAGGGATTAAATGCTTGTTGGAAAAATACAAAGTAGATTTGTTGTAAGAACTTTTTAAACTTTCAAGCAATTTTAATTCACAGTGCAAATTCTACAATTCAGTCTTTGCTGGTACAAATGGGAAATGTGGAAACAATGCTAATGGCATTGCACTCGAACTATTTGACAAAATGCTTGAAAGACATATCATCCCAAATAAAGGAATTAAAATGATTTCAGAATGCACACATTATAGAGTGTGTATTTCAAGGCTTAAACAAATACATGTGTACCATTCCACATAATGATAGTGAGTTGTGAAACCATAGAGAATACACATAGTTTGTTTAGAGATAAATATATTCTTAAAAATAAAACTAAAATGATAGGATATCATAGCTTTAAATGCACTAATAGACATGTACATGGGATGACGAATGTGAGAATGGGCACTTGATCTGCTTGAAAAAATGCTTGAAATAGATGGAGTGCAAAAGGTTTGACAAAAAGAAATATGATTAGGAGTGTGATTATCACAACATATTCATATGAAATATTTTTAAAAAGTTTCTCAAAGTTCAGACACATGTGAATCATTGCCTTCACACCATTGTTTTGGTGGAGATGTTGAATGAAATAATCTAAATCATAGACTACAAAAAACAAGTCATTAACATGCATCTAAACGTGTTTGGCAAGAGAATTTTTGTTAGATATTACAATAAAAAAATTGCCATGGTAAAGACATACAAAATTGGAATCTCATTGTATACAACTAATATTTTTGACTAAATGGATCAATGAAAAATGTGAATGTTTAGACAAATGGTTTCAAAGCAACATGGAATCACAAATAATATAAACCTATTCTTTCTTCTAATTCAACATTATTCAATTTTATTATTTTTTAAATCTTTTATTAAGTCAATAGGCTTCACTCCTTGGGAAACCTTGACTGGTTTTGTTTAGATTTTTCAATGGTCTTACACTAGTAAAGAGGAATCGGTGTAGAGGAAATGGAAATGATAGGTTTTGTTGGCCATGTTTATGACATTTAACAAGTGAAGTTCTGAATTTGTCTTGCGTGGGAAGAAATTGGTCAAACACATAGCGTGTAAAGCCAACAAAAATTTTGAAATCAAAATTCTTATCTATAATATTGGCAAAAAAAATCATTGAAGTAACTACTGCATCTTGGATCATTACAACCTTCATTATGAGCTTTATTATTTCTATTTCAAATGAGAGACTCGGGGTTTATGTAGTATAGATGGAGGAATATGCTTCAAAGAATTAAGCCCTATATTTAATGAAGCATAATGTCGTAGAGCATAAGGATAGGAAGAATTATGTTTTTGTGCTACGTGATTTTCTTGTTCCTTCAACTTTTGCTTGCATGACTCTTTTCAACCATGAAATTAATTTGGAATCTTATGCTACTATTAAAAAAATTATATTTTCCAAAAAAAAATTAATGTTGAATGCAATGAATTTGGTACCAGTTAAGATTAGGCTCATTGGGATGACCTACAATTTGTGCTCCAATATTCTCAGGCTTGTGTAAAAAAAGAATACACATGTATTTGGACTGGAGAGCATCAAGACCTGTAGAGTGGTGTATCCTACAATGATCCATGAAATCCAATCAAAGTTGAGTATGAATCCTTCAAATCCACATCATAATTTATCAGTTAGGTAAAATGTTAACTTGAGTGGAATAGATTCTAGGCTTCATAGTGGACTTTCTACCATCCCTATACTTGGGAATCTCTTTTTTTATGGGATCAAATAAAACTAGCTATTGGTCCTCAATCCTTCAACGTATTCAGAGCATAATAGTTGCTTGGAAAGCTAGATGGTTGTCATTGGCAGACATAATTTTGCTTATTAAATCAGCATTAGCAACAATTCCAAATTACTTTCTTGTAGTTATAAAAGCCCCTCCTATAATATTACATCAAATTCAAAACATGATTAGGGGTTTCCTTTGAACAGGTAATATGAATGAAACAAGAAAAATTCCACTTATTTCCCTTCAAGATATGGCACATATCTTGGCATTTGGAGGGGTAGGAGTTCATGATTTAACTAAAAGAAATGAAGCTTTTGGTGACAAATTAGTTTGGCAAATGTACACTAAGCCTCACTCCACTTGGTGCAAGATTATGCAACAAAAATATCTGGACAATAATGATCCTACAAGAGTCATCTCTATCTTGGACCCTCCAAAAGGTTCTATCATTTGGGATTTTATGATGGCTTCAAGAGATATTATAGTAAAATATGTTACTTTGGAAGTTAACAACGGTAGTAGGGTAAATTTTTGGAGGGATTCTTGGAATGATCAACCTCTTTTATCAAAAAGTATGGTATCTCAGAACATCATCATGGTTTCAGAAAAACACTGGGGTACACAACTCAATCAATATGTAGCTAATGTATGTGCAATTTTAGGCAAAGTGAATTGGAAAAGTTTAGATGAGCTACCATTGATGTCTCAGGACATAACTCAATTCAAAGAAATTCTAGCCTCTAAACAAGTATTCATATCCAGGTCCATAGATAAGGTCATTTGGGCACCAACTAAGAATGGCCACTATTCAGTTAAAGAGGGATATAAAATCTTGCGGCAAAATGAAATGGATAAAGTTTCATGTAGAGCATTCTCATTTTGTTGGAACTATGTTGTGCTTCCAAAGGTAGGTTGCTATACATGGTTCACAATAAAGCATATGATCTTGACTAGTGGTAGATTGAGTAGATTGCACATTGCCTCATCATTTAATTGCATTTTTTGTAATGAGTGTGAAGAAACAGTGGATCACCTCCTTCTTAGATGTCCGTTTTCTAGTCAATGTTGGAGTTACATCTTGAATAAGTTAAATTATAGTACTCCACTACAAAATAATATATGGGACTTGTTTCAAGCTTGGCCAACCCTTTATCCAGATTCGTTATTTACAAATATTTGGAAGTGTACCCCTACATTAGTTGTGTGGGCTATATGGTGGGAATGAAACAAGTGTATTTTCAAAAAAGAGGTATCTACAATAAACAAAGTTCAGGAGGGAATTGAGAGAGCAATATCAAAAGTGACTAACACGAGTTTGAGAAATTGTAAGTTTAATCCTATTGTTACTTCATGGTATTCTAAAGTGATTCAGGATTGGAGGTAGTTAATAATTCCCAATGGTTGGAAAATTAATAACATAACATCCTCTTCTATGTCTAGAATGGAGGTTTATTGGAGATCTCCATCTGAGGGATTTTGGAAATGAATTTTGATGGGGCATCTAGAGGAAACCTAGGAAGTTCTAGTCTGGGGGCATGTATCTAGTATTCTCATGGAATAGTAGTGGCTATTACAACATCCCCTCTACCTACTGGTACTAATAACATGGTAGAAGTTCAAACTCTACTCATTGGCCTAATTCTAGCTAAGCAAGGTAATTATCAAATGTTGCACATTGAAGGAGACTCATTAGTTATTATAAATGCTTGTATACATAGAAAAACATATTCATGGAAATTAAAGTATATCTTCAATCAAGTCTGGAGGCTTCTAGATGAATGTCAAGATGTTTGCATTTCTCATACATTTCAAGAAGGTAACCGAGTAGCAGATTATCTCTCAAATTTGGGTTGTGACAGGTTGATATTCTCATCATTACACCCATTTCCTATGATTAAAAAGTATGGTGATCTTAAAAGATTAATTGAAGTAGACAAGACTTCTTGCTATTGTCTACATCATTAATTTGAGCATGTTTTGGAATAGATAGCACCTACTAAAATAATTAAATAATAAGGGATTCAATTGGAGTATCACCAATCTCTCGTGTGGAATATTTGGGCACTAATGCATGAGATTGGAAGTACAGGTTGCAGACAATTTGAAGGGCATATATCATTCACTATTCACAATGTTTTGTTATGTTTGAAGCCCTAAAAAAGGCAATTGACAAGTGTAGCTCTTCCCAAATGAAAGTTGCATTGCAGGCCACTTCTTATGCACTAGGTTTTCAGTTAGAAGAAAGAGTAAAGAAAGTTGGGTATGCTCTTTTAGATTTGTAATGATTTCCAATATGCTTCATATTTAGGGTCCAAACATGGTGACATCAAATTGTCAAGCTACTCAAGAGGACAAATGGAATTCTTGGGATCCTCTAGTTGCATCAGAAATACCATCATTGCTTAATGCAGTACAAGCTAGGTTTGGATGGTCCCCCAAATTATCAGAGGTGGATTGTTTTGGATGGGACCCTATCATGTCTTAGGGTGCTCATGGTTGGGGCAGGGCATCTGCAGAATGTAGTAATTCAAGTGTCTGGGGTGACACAGAATATGGACAAACCCAAGATAGGGTGGATATGAATGCTAAGGTATACAGGGGGCTTCGTGGCTATGATGATATGGAGGAGTGAATAGTGAAACGAATTTTCAAATTTTTTTGTTTGATAATTTGTAAATTTGAGCAACTGATGTGATGATATTTTGTTTTTATAGAAAATTTTGTAAATTGGAAGCATATTCATGGGAGGTAGTTGATACTCCTTAATGTATTCATGATACACTCTTAATGTTGCTCATAAATGTAACTATGGAAACTATACTGATGTAATTAAAAGGGATGGTGTTGGGTTTTCTTACTGATTCTTTCCTAGTTGACCTATTTTGAATCAGATTTTTATACAAATATTATAGTGGCTTGCCACTTTTCCCAAAAAAAACCAAAAAAAACTTGAGTGGCACATTTTCTCCTTGGTCCATCATCTATTAATTGGTCAACACTTCGAGTGCTTTAATACATGTAAAGAAGGGCGAGAAAGTTATTGATTAACAAACATCAAACTAAAGCACATTTTTTAAAAGAATGACACCTTTGTTTTTCAATCATTGCCTTTATAAACCTTATGGTTTAGTTTTCTTTCTAGCTACGACTCCATTAATCTTGGCCCATTTAGATTGATTACTCAAAGTTCCAGATTTTGTTGTTTAAGTGAGGGCACAATAGTTAACCTCATCAAGCAAGTAATTGTATAGATTTATGAAGTAATTGTATTCTATTTAAAATCTTAAAATGCATGGGGAGATATTTTATTACATGTTATAGGTTGTGCATTCTTGAATAAATTTAGGATGGATGGTCATTCATATTGTCAAATTTACATAAGGCATCTTCTGATTCTCATTCTTTATAATATGATTCAACTACTAATGAACTTAATGTGAACGTTTCAACTTCTTATGCCAAAACAAAATGTCAGATAGAGAATATTGGTACATATCTCTAATAGACTAATATATACATTTATATCTATGAGATATGGGGATCTAAATATAAAATAATTTTTAATACATTATTAAAAATGAGAATACAAGAACTTATATTAAATGAAAATATATATGCTTTATGAACATTGAGGTTGAATATATCTCAATTCTTTTTTATTTTAAAATTGCTAAAAAACTCCAAAACTATTATCCTGCCAAATATTTTACTATATTGAAAAAATAAATTATCAACAATATAGTGATATCATTTAACATATGTAACATTTCTTTTAGTGGCAATGTGAATTGTTTAACAAAATGCAACAAACAAATGTGGTATCCTAGAATGCTTTGATTACATGATATACACTAAATAGATTTGTTGAAAAAACTTTAAAGATTTTTAAGAAAATGAAAGTAGCGGGTGTAAACCTACAGTTAACAAATTTTTTTAGTATTCTCCCTTCATGTACCAAAGTTGGAGAATTGTAACAAGCTATGGAAATTCATTAATTTTTTTTTGTATATACTTGAAACATATGACTAACTCTTATCACATTACACCTTCAATTGATCATTATGTGTATAGGTCAAACTTCTCTCCTATTTTAACTATCTCGAGAATAGAGAAGCCATGTGAACTATCTAACAAATGTTGTGTCCTATAATGCTTCAATTACAAGGTATGTACAAACTAAATTGTTGAAAAGGCTTTAGATATTCTTAAAAAATAAAACTAGCAAGTAGAAACTTGGAATTAACAACATTTACCATTATCCTCCCTTTATGTGCCAATGTGGGAGGTTTACAACATGGTATGAAAATTCATCAAATTATAAGAAGAAGAATTTTGTCAAACATTACTATTGTCAATGCTTTGGTAGACAAATATACAAAATGGGGAAGCATAGATAATACATTCAAACTATTTGAAATAATGCCTCAAAGAGATGTCATTTCATGGACTCCAATGATTGTAGGATACACACAATAGTTTTATGGAGAGGGTTTTGGAAACATTCAAGGATTCACATTACACATGTAATTTAGCATTATCTATGCATGGTAAACTTTCTTATGTATGTCATCTATCTTGAGCACATGTAGACCACATATGAATATAAGTTTAGGAGTATTTATAACTTATGTTCTTCTCTCAAACATCAATGTCAATATGGGTGAGAGATGCAAGATGTTTTCATCATTTTAAACATGAAGAATGTCCTCATTTAGAATCTTGGTGATACTAAATAAAACTACTTGGAAAATAGGCTTACATTGAAATTATGTAACATATTTAACACTATCGACGTAACCCATGTGCCCTTCAAAGGTGCAAGCGCTAGTAATACCTCAGAGAGAAGTAGTCTCATTTTTATGTGTGAAAGTGATTAATATGTTTAATAAATGCATTGGAATAATTTCCTTTAAAAATGAATGTCATGAATAGATTATCCACAAATCAAGAGAAGACATAGTTCATTTGGGAAAACCAAAATATTGGTTTTCTTTTGAGTTTATCAATAGCGTTCACCTTTTTAAATAGAAGTGGGCTATATCACTTATTTTAGCCAAGGTTAGAAGATAAGCCTTATTTTATAAAAAGAGATAAAAATCATAACCAAATAAGGTTTATTATTTTGAAAAAACATTGTTTTTCAAAAGGTAGTCAAGAAAGTAGTATCATGTAATTAGAAAGTGGTTATCTAGAAAAACTTATAAATACAAGATTATTTCTATTGTAAAGGAAGATTCTTGCTAACAAAAAACTTTGGATGAATTTTCAAATATATTTTTCAATAAATTATTTTGTTTGCAACATGTATAAAAAGGATTTTGGAATTGAATAATTTCAAAAGATATTATACAAAGTAATTTAGTTCGTATGTTTTGAATATATTTATTTGTTATCTTTGTTAACTTCTCATATGTCAGTAACTTTTATGCATGTGTTAAATTTGATATCTATGTAGTTTGTGTATGAGACGCAATCAAGCTTTGGCATCTTAGTTTCAATGTGATAAAGTAGGCTATATCTTCATCATCAATATTTGTGATTCTTCTTTCATTATCATTGCATGGATAAATATATACTTGAATAATCCCCTTTTCAATTATTAATTATTTTGGAATCCTATTTGGTCTTTGTATATCTTCCAATAGGGATTTTGTTGTTCTTTATCTTTTAGTTTAATGTTTTCTCCTTTTTGTTCTTTTACTTTAAAAGTAAAAAAAATCAAATGGTGCAAGGAGAGTTGAACAACTAGGGCCAAAGGCACACCCGACGATTCAAGCCACCTGCAAGAGTAAACATAGTGGAAACATGACACAAAGAATAACAACCAAAGGAGAATGCAGAGAAGAATACATATTGATTCATCAAATCATCAACATACATGACCAACAATTCAAACTTTGATCTTCAATCATGGACTTCGCAATCTAACTCTTCCAAACTATCCCCAACTTCCACTTAACTTCTCAAAACTCAATCCTAGACCTCCTTAAATACTTACACAACCACAAGTTAGCCTATCACAAATTACCAACCAAATAAACCCTTACATTAAATGCATATCCAAGCCACAAATCAGCTCACATCCAATATTTAATACTAATACCAAAATTAAATACATGCAAGGTCAGCCCAAACTAGAACCAGATACAAAAAACTCAGTCAAAGAAGTACCAATACAACATTGACACTCGACACTACTCGACACATATAGGAACTTGACATCAATAAGGAGTTTTGAACCAACAAAGAGCTCAACACCAACAAGCAGCTTGACACATGCTAGGAACTCAACACCAATAGGAGCTCGACACATACTAAGAACTTGGCAACAACAGAAAAATAAGAAAACATTCAGGATGGCAATGCAACCTAGGATGCTCTTGCATTGAAGAACCAAGATTGAAAGAAATGATTCTCTTGAATTGTGCAAGTGTCACAACCTGAGTTGAATCCAACCCAAATTGAGATATCCACATAGCATCTTCCATTGGTCTATTCTTCCACTTCATCAAATACTCATAGTAATATTTTCTTCTTTTGCTCTCACTAACTCTCTAATCCAATACCTGTTCAATCTCTTCAATGTACTTCTTAAAATAATCATCTGATACAATAACTTCATCATCTAACTCATTGTACTTATACAAATCAACAACATTGAATATAAAAGATATATCCATGTCATTAGGTAACTCAAATTCATAAGCATTACCACTATCAAATTTCCTTAAGATCTTACAAGGTCCAAACTTCTTCATCTTCAACTTACAGTATGTTCCAACTGGAAATATTCATTTCTTCATATGAACTATCACCTGATCGCCAACTTAGAAAACATGATGTCTTCTAAACTTATCAACATTCTCCTTATACTTTTGATTACTTTGTTCCAAATTCAACTTCACTTCCTTATGCAAAGACTCCATAAAATCAACAAATTCTTCCCCTACAACACTTCTCTTCACTTCACTAGCAACATCCCTTAAATATAATACTCCTCTAGACTGCATTCTAGTAACAATCTCAAAAGGTGTTTTCTCTGTACTCCTATTCACAAAATTATTAAATGCAAACTTAGCTTGTGCTAATACCATCTCCCAATTATGTGGTTCATCTCCAACTATGCATCTCAACAAATTACCCAAGCTTCTTTTCACAGTCTCTATCTATCCATTTATCTATGGATGGAATGTAGAACTAAATCTCAATTCTACTCATCTTCTTCCACAAGGTTCTCGAAAAATAATCAACAAACTTACTGTCTTTGTCATAAATAATACTTCTTGGTAATCCATGCAATATAACAATCTCTTTGAAGCAAATTTCAGCAACATGCTCTGCATCTGATGTCTTCTTACATGGTATAAAATGAGCCATCTTAGAAAATTTATCTACAACAACAAATATAGAGTTATATCTTTTGTTGTCTTAGGTAATCCAAGAACAAAATCCATGTTGATGTCACTCCAAGGTTTCTCAGGAACAAAAATAGGTGTATATAGTCTAGTATTCTGACTTACTCCTTTTGTAACTTGACAAACTCCACAACTCCTTACAAATTTCTAAACATCCTTGTACATTTGCGGCCAATAATACTTATCCCTCAACAAACTCAATGTCTTATCAATTCCAAAATGTCCAACTAATCCACCACAATGTTTTTCCTTAATCAAATTAACTCTCATAGAACTTCTTGGTATATAAATTGAATTCCTTTGAATAACATACCTTCTTGAATTAAATAATCATCATTCTTACTCATGTGATCTGATAGATTTGGTGCTCTACACTCTCTCCATGCCTCAAAAAAATTTGGGTCGACATCAGACAACTCCTTCATTTCATTGAAACCAAGAACCTCAACCTTCACCTCAGTTAACAAAGAGTGTTTTCTGCTCAATGCATCAACAACTTGGTTAGTGATTCCACTTTTATGCTTGATAAAAAATGTAAAACTCTACAAATACTCAACCCACTTCATATGTCTTTGATTCAATTTATGTCAACTTTCCAAGTATTGTAAAGCTTTATGATTAATCTACAACACAAACTCCTTAGGAATAAAATAATTTCTCCACTTCTTCAAGGCTTTGAACAATAGCATAAAACTCTTGATCATACACATAATACTTCCTTTTTGCATCATTTAGTTTCTCACTAAAGAAAGCAATAGGTTTACCTTCTTGACTCAACACAACTCCTATTATACTACTACTTGCATCACATTCAACTTGAAATACCTTATTGAAATCAAGAAAAACTAATATAGGTAACTCAACAACCTTTTGTTTCAATGTCTCAAAACTCTTATTAGCTCATGTGTCCACTTGAATTCCTTTTTATCTCCTCTCTTTGTCTCAGTCATAGAATTACAAATAGAGCTAAAATTCCTTATAAACTTCCTATAGAAACTAGCCAAACAATGAAATGATCTTACCTCACCCACATTCTTAGGTGTAGGCCATTCCAAAATTTCTTTAACCTTCTCAGGATCCATTCTCAAACCATTAACTAAAATCACAAATCACAAATACGCAATCTCCTCTTGCATAAAAGAACACTTTTTCAAGTTGATCATCAACTTCTCCTATTTCAATCTCTATAATACTTATCTAATATGCTCAATATGTTCTTCCTTAGTCTTACTAAATATCAGAATTTCATCCAAATAAACAATCACAAACTTACCCAAAAATCTTTTGAGAACTTCATTCATCAACCTCATGAAAGTACTAGGTGCATTAGTCAAACCACAAGGCATAACCAACTATTCATACAAACCATTTTTGTCTTGAAAGAAATTTTCCATTCATCACCTTCTCTAATTCTGATCTAATGATAACCACTCTTCAAGTCAATTTTGGTAAAATACTTTGCTCCGCTAAAACAATCTATTATGTCATCCATCCTTGGCATAGGAAACCTATATTTCACTGTAATCTTGTTAATAGTTTTGAAATCAATACACATTCTCCATTCTCCATTCTTCTTGGGTGCTAATATAATAGGTACAACACATGAACTTAAACTTTCTCTGATCAAACCTTTCTGCAACAACTCATGCACTTGTATGTTAAGTTCTTCATTCTCTATAGGTGTCAATCTATATGGTGCTTTGTTTGACACACTAGCTCCAAGAATTACATCCATATAATTACTTATACTCCTTACTAGTGGTAAATCATTAGGTATATCATTTGCAACAATATATTTATACTCATTCAGAAAAAATTAAATTTCTTCTAGTACTCGATCTATACTAGCATTTTTTACTGTCACTTGGCTACCACTATCTGTCACTCGGTCATTACTAGTTTTTGTTGCTCAGTCATTACTACCAAAACCCCATCTCGTAGGGATTATGGAAAAATAAAATTGATTCTTCTTCACTTCATTTTCAAATTTCCTTCCATTAACCATGCAAAATCTTACAGTGGTACAATTAACCTCATCTAGACTCTCAATCAAAGGCAACAATATTTGTTTTCTCCCATTCACCCAAAGAGTTTATTGATTTAATCTTCCATCATACATAACATATCTATCATATTGTCAAGGTCTACCCAACAAAATATGAGAACAATCCATAGGCATAATATCACACAAAACTTCATCAAAGTAATGTCCAATCTTGAACTTCACAATACATTGCTCACTTACCAATATCTTATGGTCATCCTTGATCCATGAAACATGATAAGGTTTAGGATGCTTTAGCCTCTGCAACTAAAAATTTGTAACCAACACTTCTGATGCCAAATTTATTGAACTTCCACTATCAATGATCACTTTACAACATTTTCTTTCCATCTTATATCTAGTCTTGAAAAGGCTTCTCCTTAAGATAGGTTCTCCATCAATTCTATTATTACACAATGTTCTTCTCACTATCATATTTTCTCTAGCCTTAGGTCCACTTTATGAACCCTCAATGTCTCCTTGAATCATAACATTTCTATTACCTTACCCATCTTTAGAGAATCTACATTCAAAAGATCTATTCCCTTCTTTACCACATCTGAAACAATTAACGTAAAAGCCACCTCTAGAATAAAAATTACCTCTTTCTTGGTAGGAACTATTACCTTCTCAGTAGGAATTACCACCTTTCCCTTCAATCTTGCCTTTGTCATCATTTTTTCATTCATATTTGCCCTTATCTTGCATAGAACTATCAAATCTTCCACCTTCTCCATAAGATCTACCTCTACCTCTCTAGAACATACCACCTCCACCTCTTTGTCTTTGTTCATGCTTCTTTTTCAAGATCTCCTCAACTTTCAACGCATATTGGTATGCTTCTTCCACACTTTCCAATTTCACAAAACTTATCTCATCTTGAATTCCAAATTTTAATCCATTCAGATACTTTGCAATTTTCTCAACATCATCATCCACATGTCTAGATCTAATATCCAATCTATAGAATTCCTCAGTATAATCCTTTATAGTCATGTCTATTTGTGTCAAGTTTTGCATCTTTCTCAACAAGCTAACTTGGTAATCAGTAGGAAGGAATTTGTTCTTCACCTTGTTCACCATCTTCGGCCAAGTCTTGATCTTCTCCTTTCCTCTCCTTTGTCAATCAATTTGCAAATGCTCCTACCATAGTGAAGCATGACCTTTCAACCTAGTAACTGCAAGTTTCACATTACTATTATTAGGAGAGTTTTCAAACTCAAAGAACTTCTTTATATCAAGATCTAATCCAACACAACATTGGTGTCCAATCTTCCATCATAAGGAATGAATATTGCAGTAGGCTTTGAATTTTCCCTAGATAATATTCTCAACAATCTTGCCTCATCTTGATCTTCTTTAGGTTCTAGATTAGGGTTTGGTGCTATTGCTTTATCATCATTCACATAATCAAGATGTGCTCCTCCCCTCTGGGCTTTCTCCACAACATCCAATCTGGTTGCAATTTGTCTCAAAGTTTCTAATATGACATTATCAAGATTTCCTCTACCTTGAACCATATTTACAACTAGGTTCTTGCAAGATCATAACCCTCTACGAGTTATAGGTAAAATTTGAAAATTTGTAACCCTGCAACCAAATTCACTTAGGGTTCTACATGATTTACTCTCCACAAGGATGAACCTCAAGCTCTGATACCACCTAGTATAGGGAGAGATGAAAAATTAGGGCCAAAGGCACACCCAACTACACAACATAAAGAACAAAAACCAAAGGAGGAAGAAGAGAATAATACTTATTAATTCATCAAATCATCAAAATGCATGCCCAATTGTAAGGCTTTATGGGTTATGACCAACATTATAATTCAAACTTTGATCTTAGAGCATGGACTTCACAATCTAACTCTTCCAGACTAACTCTAACTTCCACTTAAATTCCCAAAACTTGATCCTAGACCTCCTGAAATAATTTCATGAACACAAGTAAGCCTGATACAAATTACCAACTAAATAAAGCCTTACATTAAATGCATATCCAAGCCACAAGTTAGCTCACATAAAATATTAAATACCAATACCAAAATTAAATACACACAATGTCAGCCCAAACTAGAACTAGACACAAACAACTCAATCAAAGAAGGACCAAGACAACACTGGCACTCGACACTACTCCACACATACATGAGATTGGTATCAAAAAGGAGTTCGAAAAAAAAAGAGAACTTGGCACCAATAAGGAGCTCAACACATACTAAGAACTTGACACCAATGGGAGCTCAACACATACTAAGAACTCGAAACCAACAAAAAAATAAGAAAATATGTGAGATGACAATGCAACCCATGATGCTCTTGCATCACCAAAATAACTACATCAAACAAGGGAGTTGTCCTCTCAAACATAGAGAAATATTATGACCAAATTTTTATTTGTTCATAATATATCTGACGACTGACATAATTATTCCTATTTTTTGGGCATAGAGGGTTAGTTTTTAATACAATATCGAAGTGAAAAGTCTATTTGCTAAATTTTTTTTAATTAGATCTTTTATTGATCCAATCTAATAAGTCTAATAAACTTGTCTAAGAGAGTGAATTCATTTGTGAGTTTGTGTGTGTAATATTAGAGATGATGATATGATATGAAGCTAATTATGTGAGTTTGGATCAAAGACAAAGATCATAGTTGATCGAGAACAAGTGTGAGTGGAATCTATTGACCCTACAAGTCTTTACAACATTAAGAAAGTTAATTGCTGTTGCAAATATCTTGAACAATTAAATATTTTCATTGATTGAAAACTGGTCAAGCATGAAGTATATCGTCTCATGATCATCGGTAGACATCTACATCGTGTTAGAATATTT
The DNA here is from genome assembly GCA_028749045.1 of Cupressus sempervirens. NCBI lineage: Eukaryota > Viridiplantae > Streptophyta > Pinopsida > Cupressales > Cupressaceae > Cupressus > Cupressus sempervirens. The sequence continues at coordinate 378,079,484 of CM053785.1, forward strand.
ATAATAACTAAGAGGGGGGGTGGTGTGAATCAGCTATCCTCAAGTCTAGATGTACCAATTCAACTTTTAAAAACCTCAAACAACTTATTCAATCTCATAAATCCACTTAACCAATATAGTAACTTAGCTTATTCATTCATTACTAGCTCTTTTTTCTATATATGTCAACTAACAAAAATACAAAATAGTAAATAGCATGCATCATGAAAATAAAATTCACACACTTATGACACTAGGACTTAATGTGGAAATCCAATTTGGGAAAAACCACCAAGTAACATGCTACCACTTTTCAGTCTTCTAAAGTGAGCTTAGTTAAGAACCAACCCTATTAAAGGTTATAAAACACACTATTAGGTGTGACCCTATCAAAGGTTTTAATCACCCTATTAGGAGTGGCCTTGTTAGAGGAATTTGGATCATTCCATTAGAATGTCACCTTGATTAAAGGATTTTAAAATTATTATTAGGTCAACCTTGATTAAAGGATTTTTATTGCCATAATGGTTAGAAAGTAACAACTAAGTTTGATCTATTAAAATACAGCTCACTTTGAAACTTCAAATCTCCATTCTGCTCATTTCTGGTTCATTGACTAGACTCCATCATATTCTCCATCTATGATTTTCTTGGCAACCCTTCAAGCAATCACACCTCACCATTCTTCTCCCTTTTCTTTTGCTACCATGTTCTTCACAAATCCTTCACAAATTCAATAACTAACAACCATAAAACATAACTTGTTCCTCCTTAAATAGGTATATTTGATCTTTTGATACTTATACATCATCATAAATCTTAAGGTTTAATTATATTCAACGAATATGTCCATCATTTTTTCCTTCTACTCTTTCCTTGTAACTTCTGTAAACTTCTCCTTGAATCCCCACATGCATTAGATCACTTAACAAACTAATCTATGCATTAAATATACCACCTCATCAATCCTTATTGTTAATGCATTTTGAACAATTTAAAAATTAAACTAAGTTGGCCTCAAAACTCAATTCTTTCATAAACTGTTATTTTTCTAAAACTTGATCATCACTATGTTCTTCAGCTTAGTCATCACTAGGTAGTTTGGTCTCTACTATTTTGTATTACTTAGCTCACACTAGCTCATTTAGTCTTCCCTACACTTGGTCACTACCTTAGTTCACCTTCATCTTGTTCAGCCATAACTAACACTCGACTAATATTGTTTGTTTGGCTATCTCTTAAGATCCTTGATCTTCTGCTTCATTGACCTAGTGAAATTGTCACTTGGTCGTGCTTAGTGTTTTACTCACCTTCTTGTCTTCTCTTCTATACATCAACTCAATTATCTTATCCACTTCATATAATGATAAATAAATACATTATTTTTGTCAGAGACTAACTAATCAAGTTCCCATTCACTACAACATTTGGGATCAAATTGTGATAATAATTTACGATGAGGGTGTAATTTGTGGCGATTTCCATTTTTTTTTGCAATTGTCTCTGACGTCTTCATAATATTGACATTGGCATTGTAATTACAATGCCCACATGAGTATAAACAAAAAAAGAAAAGAAAAAACAACATAAATCATTCCCCCTTTGTTTTGATTATGGGGAGTTATGTGTGAAAGAGGGTGGAGAGCTCTGAATGTTGACGTTTGATCTTTGCATTTCGTTGCATTGCCCTTGCTCTACAATTTCATTATCATGCCCTTGTGATCTATGAAATTTTTTCTATGCCCTTGCTCTACAATTTTGTTGTTATGCCCTTTCTCTACAATTTTGTCATCAAATTGTGCCCTTGCTCTGCGATTTTCTTCAAGGACTATGTAAATGTTCTTTTCTTTTCCTTCTAAACAAGTATCTCTTTATATTTCCTTCTAAACATCTATATCTTAGAGATCTTTTTAAAGGTTTTTATTACATCTTAGTATAATAGAAAAATTGATCTAGCTACATACATATTCCAAAATCCAAGTAATAAAATAATAAAACCCACCAAACTCGTCCTAAGTGACTTACCTACAGATCCTACACAAAAATAATGCAGACCACAAAAAATGGGCACATTCCCCAATTTATAATATATTATTTGATATAAAGGCTCCATACACTGGCCCAACAATGGAAGCCAAGGATGTAACCATGCATGCATTGGAACAGTCTCCCTATGAGGATCCTACGTATCTACTCCTATTAATTTGGGCATCACTATATGATCCAAAATGTTATGGAGTACTGAAGCTGGTAGTAACTTATCTCGTGTCTCCAAAAAATGTAGCATAGGTTTAGGGTGCCTTGGCTCCCAAGAATTTGTAGCAGCTATTCTTACTACTAGAAGAATAACTTCAGTGAAGAGTTGAGTGTAAGGAGTTGAAGAAACAAGTTTTTCTTCTGTGTAAATGCCATAATCATGAGGTCCATTCTCTTATACAAGCCTCTACCATAGTGACATTACCTCTAAACTATGCAAAGGATGTTGAAATGCTAGCCAACTTTGAAACACTCTTATAAGAAATTGATACTTGGGATCATTACAGGGAGACTGTGCTAATACTTGAAACACTCTTATAAGCAAATAAATATGCAATACATGACAAATTGCACAACTTGTAGTCCTCTCGATATTTAGATTGTAAATTCTCAAAGACACTTGCAAGTTATTCCAATGTCATAGTACCTACCACAACACTTTCCTATATTCTATCTAGTGGATCCCATTACATCCTCTATGTTGTCTAATTGTTGTTTCTGTCATGTAGTCTCTTGCTAAAGACGCTCCTTCTCCTTCTCTCTCGTGCCTTAAATTTTGATTATAAAACTTCTGAATATCTACCTCTACCATATCTAAAATCAACTTCACATTGTATTGTAACTCTGACATAGGTATTTGGTCATTGATAGCTTTCATTTCAGCATTCAAGTTTTCAAGATTGGTCAACACCCTCACTTGCGGACCTCTTATGTCAAGCACTTTCTACACTGTTTCAACACCATCTTCTTGCTTCTAAAATAATAGTTCTTTAGGTGCATTTTATTGTAAAACATTATTTCTTTTGAACAATTGTAAACTATTAGAAGGTGCATTGTTATTTTCATGTATGTATGTATGTATGTGTATATGTATGTATGTATGTATGTATGTATGTATGTATGCGTATATGTATGTATGTATGTATGTATGTATGTATGTATATGTATATGTATATACATATATATAAATATGTATATGTATATATATGTATATACATACATACACACACACATCTATGTGTCTATGTATGAATGTATATATACAGAGAGATCTTGCGAATTGTGGATTATGAATTATAAACAAAACAAAAAACAAAAAAAAGTATGACATTAATCATTACCCATTTGTTTTGATTGATTGTTGAGAGGTGCACACAAAAGAGGGTGGAGAGATCCGAATGAGGGTGGAGGGCTCTGAATGTTGGTGGAGATCAATGAAGATCTATGATTTTTTTGTCATCCCCTTATGATCACTACATTTCATTGTCATGTCATGCCCTTGCTCTATGATTTTCTTCAAGGGGAAAAGAGGTACCTATGTATATGTTTTTTTTCCCCTTCTAAACATGTATCTCTTGTTGATATATAATAGCTTTCTTCATATTCAAGGATAACTGATTATGATTATTGTATGCATATGTGCATGTATGTATGTATATTAGTTCACTATGTGAACTACTTTACACGTGAATACACATACACTTGCATAGTACTTGTGCTAAATTAAATTAATCATTCATGTATTTAATTCACACAAACAAGTATCCTTGCATTTAATCAAAACTATTCATACCAAACTAAGTATGCAAAAATCTGTACTTATAAATTATATTATCTCTTGGTGATTGAGTAAAGATTTCATGCACAATACTATCTAGGTAATGATAAGATGCATTCACATTAAGTCATAATAGGATTAAGCAGATGATCCATTTATGTTTATATAGATCAATGACTTAATATAAATCATGTTTGGTTAAGCATTAACTAAACTAATTAGTATAAGGTTAATAATTGTTTATATCAACAATCATGTCATGAGTGGTGGTGCAGAGCACCAAGGCACTATTGTGAATTTTGTTTTAATGTTTTGGTTTCTCACCTAATTAGGCTAAGATAAATAAGTATTGGATGAAAAATCCATGGTTGTAATGAAAATACACCTTCATGTATGCCTAGGTCACTTTAGGCAAGTTATAAGCCAAAGTTGCTAGTTGGGCAAAATTGGGTCTTTTTGATTTTTTGGTTAAGATAGCCTAGGATTAGGTGTTTTTAGTTGTTTTAAAAAATTTTTAAACCTTTTCCAAGTCTTAGAATTGAAAATTTGTGAAAATTGCAAAAGTTACACTTTTTGTGCAAAATTGCTAATTTGTAAAATTGTAAAAGTTCCTCCAAAATGAAAATTAGATGGAAAGGAGTTCTAACTATTCAAATAGTAGTGGAATTTTTTTTTGGATGATTTTACGAAGGATATATACCTCATTTATGAGGTCACAAAGGGCAGATTGTATAGATTGAAAGAAGTTGCAATAAGAGATTTTTTAGTTTTGAAGAAATTTTACTAGAATCTTGTACTTTGTCCATACTATATGGATATGTAGGAATGATCAGATGATTGTTTGAAAAATATTTTTGTCTTACTTTTCCATTTCTTTTGGTTTCATCATTTTGTGTGGAGTTTTGTTCAAGTTATTCCATTTTTTGTACAGGAGGGTTTCTAGGACAATAATTTTGTGTAAGCTTCAAAGATGGTCCCATAGCTATGACTACCATAGTTGGTTTCTAATGGCCTCTTCAAAAATGGAAGTTAGATGGGTCCTCTTAGTTATTCCAGGGTTTCAATTCCTAACCAGTCCTAGGTCAAGTGCTTATGAGGATTTGACCTTGTGAGCGTGTTGTTTGGAGTATAATAGGAGAAGGAGACCTGTTGGAGGGATGAGTGTTTGGAAGGAAGTTGGATGAAGGTGAATAGACATTCCTGAGTGTTGGGTGTGTTTCCATTACCCCACTTTCCCATAGTTTCTTTATAAACTAATCCTAATTAGGCTAATTAGGATTGTGCTGCTTAGTGAAGGAAAGGGAGTGCTAGAGTGGAACTAAGTCCTAGTCCTTTGGGATTGGATATAAATCCAAAAGGGTATTTGGAACCCTATTTTTTAAAAGGTTTTTTTGGGACTTTTGGAAGTTAGACACCAAAAAGCTCTTAAGGAGGCCTAATAGGGCTACTAGGTGAATTTGGGTTTAATACATTGTGGAATTGTGGGGATCAAACTAGTGATGTATTTTGTGTTATGTGGATGCCCTAAGTCCATTTCATGCCTTGGAACCATTGGATAAAACCATTTTTTTTGTTTTTCTCATGTTGGCCTAGTTGTGGGGATTAGGTCCTGAAGCCATAATTTGGATGAATTTGATCCTTAGACCATGGGTGCTTGAAGAAGTTGGTAGTCTTTTTTTCTTTAGCATTTGGAGGATTTGAACTGGTTATGACCTTGTGAGAAGCTTGGGGATTTGGTAGCTATTTGATTTGGTGTAAGAGTGGGAAAGCCCATTTATACCTTTCTAATTGTGCACTTTGCATCAAATGGACATGAGACATGTCCTCTTGTGACATGCATTTTGGATTTTTATCTTTCAAAATAATACTTATACCCAACTAAACAACTAAGAGAGGTATCAAAATCAATAAATTCCTTGCCCTTTGGTGTTTAATGAATTTAAATATAAAGAGCAGAGATTACTAATAATTATGTTCTGAAAATAGGAAAGACATTCATAGTCAAATTTGTCAGAAATCTAATCACCTTCAACATCTCTTTATATTTTCCTTAGTAGGTAAATAGAGAATCTTCTCTTTATGTATATGTGTGTGTGTGTGTGTGTGTGTGTGTGTGTGTGTGTGTGTCCACACACACACACACACACACACACACACACACACACACACACACACACACATAAACACACACATGTGTGTGTCTATGTATGTTTTGGAAATATTCAAGACTATGCTAAGTTACTGAGAGGGGAGGGGTGAATCGGTAACTTCTAAAATTTCTACACCAATTTCAATTCTGAATCCAATAAACCATTTAACATTTAATTCATCACATCTGATCTAATTGCATGCATGAGAAACTAAAAATATAAAAGCATCCACAACACTTGAACACAATGATTTGGTGACCCAGAAACCTTCGAAATATAAAGTAAAACTAGGGTGGGGATGAAACCCACAAATTTTACTACTACAGTATAAAGTTGGCATGTTAAGGCTTACATTGATCACTTCTGATGATATGTCCTATTAGGGGAAAATAGGACTGCTATGTCCACCTTGCAAGAGGATTTACAAACATACAATGAAGTATGCACTCAGTAAAGAGATTTAGAAAAGACTGTTAGGTCTACCTTGTTAAAGGATTTTGACTAGTTCACCTATTAGGATGAAGTAGTAGATCTCTGAATTTGCAACTGAGTTTTGCTGATAGAGATTCCTTGATGTATTGATCACCTTTCTGCGATATATTTGTCTCTACTGCTCCTTATGCTGATATGGCCTTCATAAATCTTTATTTGCTACTTACATTCACATTCTTTCACTTGCATTACATATACATTACATTCCATACATCTTTGATATGATACAATACATCACATATATATATCAAACCAATTTGCAAAATTACAAAGTCAACCAAGACACAAGTTAACACAAATATGACAAAGTTAGCCAATATGAAGATACTTGGGTTTTGAAGACTGACTCGGTGAGGTTCTAATACTCAACATCCATAGTCCCTACTTGACATCATCATGCTCTTGGTGAACATAGAAGCTTAGTCCAAACTAATCACTTTCAAGTAGTCTTGAACTTAGTTTGTACTAGTGACTCAGTAGATATTGTGCAACTTGGGAAACACTAAATCACTTGGTTACCATGGAGTGGCTTAGTCAACACTGCCTTCACATCGCATGAACTAAGAACTTGATAGACACTGCAATGCTTGGTAACCACTAGCTTTGCATCACATGAACTACGAACTTAGTAACCATTGATAAACTTGGTATACACTGAACTACTTGGTTTGCACTGCTGAACTTCACAATAACTGAATCTGCTTGGTAACCACTAGAAATAGTCCAAAGGACTCAGTAGCAACTATAGAATCTTGGTGGCTACTAAATTACATGGCAAAAATTGTAAACTATTCAATGAGCTTGATAGCTATATAGAATCTAAATAAGTGTGTGTCACTAATAACAAACTTGATTGATACGTCAATAATCTCCCCCTTTGGCATTAGTGACAAAATGCTTATTAGCCCAAAACTGTATACCTTGTATTTATCACCATGTGATACTAGCTTGGTCTATTTTTGAGATTTTTTTAAAAAAATTGATCTTTGTAAGATATATATTGACTCTATTATGGACATGAAACTTTTCTCTTCTATACATATCTCCCCCTATACCTTTGCTCTTCTCCCTCTTTAACTTTTCTCCCATATCTCATTTCTTTCTTTAACTTTGCTCTTCTCCCCCTTTTTGATAGTAATGCCAAAGGTTTATTCAACACATTTACATGGAGACACCAAAATGAGATAAGAATTCATAATGTACCTTGAGGGTAATTGCGAGTGTTTTATCCTAGTTTTCCTATAAGACCTTACATGTCTGAATGACAATTTGTACTTCTGCTGAGAGTTCAATCATGTGATCAGCAATAGAGAAGTTGTTGTCCTAGATCAAGGTCTTTGCATAGAAAATGTGTTTCTACATGGAATCCATGATAGGAAGGATCATATTTTGGATATCAATCAATGTGGAATAGATCTCTGCTTCTTCTCTTAAGAACTCTGCTTGCATATCTAACAAAAATAAGATCTTCTTAAAATGTTTAGAGCTTGAACTAGGGTCAAGTTGCAATTGCTGAGCACTTGCCTTAAGATCAATATCAATTTTGGACAGTTTGTCCTTAACTTCTTTACTATACTTGGTGACATCACATAGTTTAGCAAAAAGTGATGACACATTAGAATAAAACGCCTCAAGATTGACCAAAATTGTTGATAATTCAACTTTTCTAATAGCAATTTGCTGAGAAATGTGCTCCAACACTTTATTATTGAACTTCTTTTCTACTTTTTCAATCAATTTCTCTTGTCCCTCGATGTCCTTTTTAAACTTTTGAACTATTTCCTCAAGTTGGAACAAAATTGGTTGAGAATAATCAACCTCAACTCCAATAGCCTCAGTCCATATGTTAGTAGCATCATTTAATATCTTATATTCTCTATCCCTTTCTTCTCTCAATTTTTTTTGCCTAGCCTTTTTTTGAAGAAGTTCACCAACCATTTGCATTTGATCTGCAGAAAGATTGTAGAAATCCCATTTGGGAATTTCTATTTCCTTATCTAGATCTATATCTTCTTCTATTTCCTTTCCTTTTGAAAACTTTGTACTATGTTGAAACTTTGGTTCAACTATCTTTGTACTTATTGCCTTAGTACTCAAAATGGAAACAATGGTAGACATACTCGGGTTTGCAGTAAAAACTATTATAGCACTAATTGGTGGAGTACTGAAAAAGATGCTAGAAGAATCCAAAATTGATGAAGCCAGAATTGAAGTAGACAAAATTGGAGTGCTTACCATGGATGAGCTCAAAATTGAAGAAGTCAAAATTGGAGAGGAGATGGCTAAAGAACTCAACTCAACAGAAGGAGTAACCTATAGCTTGGTTGATGAAGTGGGAGTCACTTCTATCATTGATACATTGAGTTGTGTTGGTGCAAAGAGTGATTTGACACTTGATGTATCTGATGTAGTCACAACCACACTTGCTGAAGCTACCTCCATACTTGATGTTTTCAAGGGTTTGCTCAGGGAGTGAGGAAGTGAGGCAATGACTATAGCTACTATATTTATTGGGTCAGTCTCCTCATCATCTTCCTTATCTTCCTCGGTAGCTTCTGCTCCTTGCTCCTCTTCTTCTTCCTTTTGTTTAGCTAATTGCTCCTTATATTCTTCATAGTCAATAGTAACATAATGAGTTGTTCCTTCATCATCCTCTTCATCCTTACCTTCTTCTTCATCTTCATGCTTTACATCTACTAGGAAGTCACTTGGTTTATACAAATGATAAATGTTCTTCCACATGTTTGTAGCATTCTTAACTACATGCTCTATATCTTTGATCAAAATTAAACATGTATTAAACCTAAGAGTCATTTTATCTTTATTTTTCTTTAAAGAATCTTTTACCTTAGCATCTATCATGATCGATAGTAATTGCCTCATGGTTTGTGCATATATTTCTTTTGTTGTTTGCATTGCAAAGTCCCATCTTGGTTTTATTTTCTCTAACAATTCATTAGAGATTTGAGAGGCAATCTGATCTGGTGAATACTTCCATTTATCCATTTTGGTCAACACCAATTCTTCAACCTATTTCTGCTTTGCCTCTGTCCTTGTTTCATACTTCAAAGATTTGAAGTTTTTTATACTAGCAACTTCCTCCGTTTGTTTCAATTTTTCCTAAAAGGTGGGAGGAGGTCTGCTAAGGACAATATCACTTCCTTTCTTCTTGGACCTTCTTGTGAAGATTGCAGTGGATGCCTTTGGAGGCTTGGTGATGATCACCTTGCCCTTTTTCTTCATAGGTTCTTCCTCTTCTTCTATTTCTTCTCCAGCCTCTACCTACTCTTCATCTTCACCTTTGCCCTTGGTTAACATAAGAGGTGCACTAGATTTCAGTTTGGATATCCTCCTCTTTCCTTTGTTAACTGCCTGAGGTAGCTTTATTTCCAGCTCTATTCTTGCCTTTGCTTCATCATAGGTGCCAAAGTAAGGGGCCTTGGGATCCATAGGTCCATTGATAAGGGCTTCAATGATATCCTTGGTCTCTTCAATGTTTACTTCATAGCTAAGAGGCTTTACCCATACAGTTCTAGGCTTGACTGCTTGGATGTATACTTTGTCACAATCACCCATAAAACACACATCATCCTTGTAATACTCAATTAACTTCTCAGGTATCATGAACCTATTGTTCATTTTGTCTTTAAATACATCAAAGTAGTTTTCCATGATGCTACCATAGTTTTCTCCCATTTCTACAATGTATTCATTAATTTGGTACAATACTGGCATATCCTTTCTCTAGACCATAGTGCCTTTAGAAGGGAAAAATTTTTGCACATAAAAGAACATGTTAACAGAGAACTGAATTTGCAAGGATTATTCTTGGAGGCTCTAATGCTCTCCATATTTTTGTTGAATTGCCTCAACAAAAACTCTGTGAGGTCATAAGACAAGTTTTTTTTTAAACCACTTTGTAAGCCGAGTCCATAGCTTCATAGGATACACTATTGAGTTAGCTTGAACTATATATTTTGTGAGCTATAACATGAATACCAAACTTGAGTTCTGCATCTGTGACACTGCTAATTTTCATGCCTCTTCCATCCCACTCAGTTAGGGTTTTCTTTTCCAACTTAGTTTGACCTAGGGTTTTGGTCATTTTGGCTTTGGTGACCATGGGAAGACCAGTGATTTGATGAATCATCTTTTTGGTCATCAATATTGGCTGCTCCAACCATAATTGATCACTATGCACCTAGCTAAGAATATACCTAATCCATTTAACTTGAAACTCTTGGGGCATATGGGGAATGTGGGTTAAACCTTTTGTTTCCAAATGCTGATGCTCGGGTTTGAGGGTTCCATCAGCACACAACTGAGCTAGGGCATCATCCATCTCAAGAGTACCAATTTCTTGAATTGTGCATTTAAAGTAAGTTCTAATGTCGTTAACAAGAAGTACCTTGGGAGGGTTTTGCGATTGAGCTCTGCTGGGGTCTAGGGTTTTTGCAACTATGGGCACAAGCTTGAAGTCCGGTGCCTTCCACTCAACACCTCGAACCAATATATTAGAACCTTTCTTTGCCTTGCTACTATTGCTAGATGCCATTTTCACTTGGTAGCTTGAGAGAACTTTGAAAATGATTGCAAGAAATTCGCTCAAGTCACTTGATTGCACAGAAAATAGCACTTTGCAATAGCTCTTCAAAAATTCACGATGAAAAATGAATTTTCTTTCATGAATTTTGTTAAAATTTTGCCATTAATGCTTGCTATAGTGGTAGATGAGTTAACATAATGCTTGAGAGGCTATCATCCACGACTCTATCTTGATCACTTGGCAAAGTCTTCATGACTCGGTAACCATATGTGCCTATGTTACTCCCAACCTTGCTTAGTGGAGTTGATGACCCGACCTCACTCGATAGAGAAGGTAACTCGGTAATAATTGATATAGACATTGCTTAGTGATCCCTTTATATCTTGTATATGGATTTGGATCTTTGTCACCTTTCAAATGGAACTATTTCTGATGTTTTGTTTGATAGCCCAATTCTAGTTCTTCCTTAAGAACTTAATTAGAAGTGGTAGAGTCACCGAGTTCTTGAGTGACTTGATCATCATTACTTAGACCAGTATCCTTGGAAGACTTAGGAATCCATTGCTATCTCATCTACCTTCAAATGTAATCAGCTTTTGCCTTCTTCTCATCTTCAATCTTACCAGTATTCATACAATTTTTGGCAATATGACCAAGTTTCATACAAATGTAGCATCTTATAGTGGTATCCTTTTTTCTCATATGATGTTTAACACAATTCATACCAATGTGTCCATATTCTCCACAATAATGACATCTACACCAGGTATTGTAATCCCAACCAAATATTGCTTTCACAATTTTCTCTGTAGGATTCAATGTCTTTGTTTTGCATTCTGATGCATTATGTCCATGTTTCTTGCATTTATGATAGTTGCCTTCAAATTTTAGTTTCTCTTTGCATTCATTAGCCTTGTGACCATGCTGATTGTAGTTGTAGCATTTTCCATTGAATTTTTCTTTTCCATTACTCCAACATTTTTTAGATGTATGACCTATCTTACCACAATGATTGCAAGTAGGTCTTTGATTTCTTTGAGCACCTTGTTCAGAGGATTCAACTTCTTCTTTGTATCCAATTCTTACTTTTCCTTTTTGCCTATAGAGGTTTTTCTCATTCAATTGAACCATGTCTACTTGAGATTTCATCATTATTTCATTGATTTGCTTCTCACTATTTAGGTCATTTTTCAATCTTTCACTAATTTTCTTTTCAGATCTCAACTCATTTCTTATTCTTTCATTAATTTGTCTTTCTAAATTTAGATCCTTTCTTAATCTTTCATTGATCTGTCTTTGGCTCATGATTTCCTCATGTGCATTGGAGATTTGATCCATAAGGTCTGCATGCTGAAGGGATTGGTTCTGGATCTCATTGTTCCTTCCTTCCACTTCTTTTATCTTGTTCCTCTATTCCAAGATTTCACACAACCTTATTGATTGAATTTCTTGTTCTCTTTTCAAATTTCTTACTTCTTCTTGTAGGGAACCATTCTTCTCTAGGAGTTCTTTGATTGCATCATTTGCTTCATCTAAACTACTTGAAGGGAAAAAGTCTTCAATTCTCTCTTCAATGTAGAGATGGTCATTCATTTGATTTGCAAGTTCCTTTCTTCTTTTTAGGGATTGGAAAAGTTTCTCCTTAGCTTTCTTGAGTTGTGCAATGGCCATTTCCAGATCCAACTTTTCATTGTTAATTGCCTTATCGAGTCTGAATATCTCCATATCATTGAGCTTTTACACAAGTTGTTAAATTTTCTCCTGAGAACCATAAAGCTTTGATACCAATTGTTGGAAATATTCAAGACTATGCTAAGTTACTGAGAGGGGAGGGGTGAATCGGTAACTTCTAAAATTTCTACACCAATTTCAATTTTGAATCCAATAAACCATTTAACATTTAATCATCACATCTGATCTAATTATATGCATAAGAAACTAAAAATATAAAAGCATCCATAACACTTGAATACAATGATTTGGTGACCCAGAAACCTTCCAAATAGAAAGTAAAACTAGGGTGGGGATGAAACCCACAAACTTTACTACTACAGTATAAGGTTGGCCTATTAAGGCCTACATTGATCACTTCTGATGATTTACCCTGTTAGGAGCAAATAGGACTGCTAGGTCCACCTTGTGAGAGGATTTACAAATATACAATGAAGTATGCACTCGATAAAGAGATTTAGAAAAGACTGTTAGGTCTACCTTGTTAAAGGATTTTGACTGGTTCACCTATTAGGATGAAGTAGTAGATCTCTGAATTTGCAACTGAGTTTTGTTGATAGAGATTCCTTGATGTATTGATCACCTTTCTATGATAGATTTGTCTTTGCTACTCCTTATGTTGATATGGCCTTCATAAATCTTTATGTATTTCTTACATTTGCATTCTTTCACTTGCATTACATACACATGACATTCCATACATCTTTGATATGATACAATACATCACACACACACACACACACACACACACACACACACACACACACACACACACACACACACACACACACATCAAACCAATTTGCAAAATTACAAAATCAGCCAAGACACAAGTTAACATAAATATGAAAAAGTTAGCCAATATGAAGATACTTAGGTTCTGAAGATTGACTTAGTGAGGTTCTGATACTTGGCATCCACTATCACTAGTTGGCATCATCATGCTCTTGGTGAATGTAGAAGCTCAGTCCATACTAATCACTTTCAAGTAGTCTTGAACTCGGTCTATACTGGTGACTCAATAGATATTGTGCAACTTGGCAAACAGTGAATCACTTGGCTACCATGGAGTGGCTCAGTCAATACTGCCTTCACATCACATGAACTGAGAACTTGATAGACACTGCAATGCTCGGTAACCATTGGCTTCACATCACATGAACTACAAACTTGGTAACCACTGATAAACTTGGTATACACTAAACTGCTCGGTTTGCATTGCTAAACTTCACAGTAACTGAATCTACTCAGTAACCACTAGAATTAGTCCAAAGGACTTGGTAACAATTGTACAAGCTCAGTGGCTACTGAATTACATGGAAAACAATGCAAACTATTCAATGAGCTCGGTAGCTGTACAAAATTTGAATAAGTGTGTGTCACTAATAACAAACTTGACTAATATGTCAACAATATGTATGCATGTATACAAAGAGACATTTTTAAGGTGCTTATTACATCTTAGCACAAATACAAAAATTGATCCATCTACATCCATATTCCAGAATCCAAATAATAAAATAATAAAATCCACTCAACTTGTGCTAAGTGACTTACCTCAAAATCCTACACAAAAATAATGTAGACCAAGAAAAATAGGATTTCACAAGAAATTTTACAAAAACATATCATAGCAGATATTTTTAGAATGAAACAAGGCATAATCCAGTTAAATGGGTCTAGTTGTTGATTAGCTGGGTTGATTACAAGTTCTTGTAAAACTATCATCAAATTAGGTACAATAAAATAAACAATTAATTGTTTCCAGGTAGCAAGGTCAAATACAATTTTCCAAGGTGATAAAATTGCATATGTAGATGTATGTATGTATGTGTATATGTATGTATGTATGTATGTACGTATATATTAATGTATGTATGTATATATATGTAGGTGTATATATATGTATGTATGTATATATTCAAAGATATCTTTTTTAAGGTGGTTACTACATCTTAGCACAATAGAAAAATTGATCCACTTGCATACATATTCCAGAATCTAAATAATAAAATAATAAAACTCACTCAACCTATGCTAAGTTCCTCCATAAAAATAACGTAGGCTAGGAAAAATGGGTAGAGTTTGCAAGAAACTTTACAAAAACATATCATAGCAGACATTTTTAGAAAGAAACAAGTAATAACCCAGTTAAATGGGTCTAGTTGCTGATTAGCTAGGTTGATTACAAATTCCTATAGAGCTGTCATTGGATTAGGTACAATAAAATGAACAATTAGCTGTTCCCAGCTAGAAGGATCAAATACAGTTTCCAAGGTGATCAAATTGCATATGCAGATGTATGTATGTATGTGTATATGTATGTATGGATATATATGTATGTATGTATGTATATTTATGTATGTATGTATATATGTATGTATGTTATGTATGTATACATATGTGTAGTATGTATGTATATATTTATTTATGTATGTATACATGTATGTATGTATATATACAATGAGATCATGTGGATTGTGGAGATCAATGGAGATCTAGGATTTTATTATTGTGCCCTTGTGATCATTGCATTTCTTTGTCATGCACTTGTGATCTCTACATCTCATTGTCATGCCCTTGTGATCTTTGTATATATATGTGTGTGTGTGTGTGTGTGTGTGTGTGTGTAAATACACACATGTGTGCACCTATGTATGTATGTATGTATATAAACAAGGATATCTTTGTATATATACATGTTGAAACAAATTGATACAAGTATGAGAATGTGGTTCAATCATTGTTTTTGTCACTGATGTCAAACCTGCTACTCATTGGTAAGACAATTGTTTAGATGATTTGAGTACTAACATTTGTTTGATTGATGTAGAAGATTTGATCAAATGAGGTAATAATAGTAGCTTGAGGAAAGGTTGAGTTATGATATGGAAAAGGAGTACAAAGATTAGTTAAGTTAGTGAAATTATAGCGCATTTATTATCTACTTAAGGTTGCAAAGGATGGATACATTGATTAAGTTTAGAAGAACAAGTAAAACAAATTGTGTATGCTAAGATTAACAATATGCATGATAGGTGCCAAGAAAAGTTAGTGTAAGCTGAGAAAAAAATTAGTTGGAGCTAAGAAACGTTAAATTCTAGTGTATGTCGAGTGATACAGTTTTAGCTAAGTAAAGTTTAGTTGATGCTAAGCACCAATAAAATTTAGTTCGTGCCAAGTGATTTGATGGTGGATGCTAAGAAACACAACATGTGTTGAGCATTAGAAGCAAGTTAATTCCAAGTGGTAGAATTATGAACAAGATTGTGAATTTGAGCCAACAAGATTGATTTCTTGGATCGTGTGAACCGTGTGAAAGATAAGCTTAATGAGCTAGTAGAAAAGAATTCAAGATAAACCATTTTGAGGCAAATTCAAAGAGGATTGAAGGAGAAGTTCCTAGAAGGGAATAAAATGAAAAGATGGGTAGATTCATTGAATCCTACCTAATCCTAAAATGGACAATACATGATGAACAAAAAAAGATCTAAATTTTCCATTTATAGAGATGGATCGTTAGAAGCAAAGGTTATCATTTGTGAGAACCTAAGGAAGAAAAGGAGTCTAAGGTATTGCTTCATTTAGTGACCAAAGAGAAGAGACTATTATTGGAAAGTAAAGCAAGAAGGCTTAAGGGTATGGATGCTTGAAGGGTGGACAAGCTATGAGAGTTGAAATGTGTGAAAGCCAAGCAGAATGGAGGACTAAAATAGAGATATGTAATCTATAAAGTGAGTTGTAAGCTGTTATTAGAACAAGCTTAGTGTTACTTTCTAATCATTGTATCGATCTAGGGTAAATCCTTTGGATTAAGGTTAACCTAATAGTCATTTGTAAATCCTTTAACCGGGTGACATTCCAAGCGAATGATCTAAAATCCTCTAAGAGGGTTCACTCCTAATAGGGTGATTAAAATCTTTTAACAAGGTCACATTTAATAGTGTGCATTGTAACCTTTAATAGGGTTGGCCTTTCATAGGGCATCACTTCAAAAGAGTGAGAATGAGTAGCATTTTACTGGTGTTTTTTCCCAAATTGGGTTTCCATGTAAAGTCATCATGTCAAATGTGTTATTGAATATGTTATTTTTCATGCTTACATTTCTACAAAGTTGATTTGACAGTAACCTACAAAGTTTAAGTGATTGTATGATCTAATGGATGCATGCATGATGAATATGTTTTATGGACATAGGTTGACTAAGTTGTGAAAAGTTTTATTTGTACATCTAGATCTTGGATAATTGATTCACCCCTCCTCTTAGTTATTCTAAAGAATTCCAACAATACATACATACATACATAGAGACACACATATTTGTGTGTATGTATATATACACATACATTTACATAAAGAGACGCTTCTTTATATATACATACATACATACATAGACACACACACACACATGTGTGTGAGTGTATGTATATATACACATACATAGACACACACACACATATGTATGTGTGAGTGTATGTATATATACACATACATATACATAAAGAGAAGCTTCTCTAATCACTTGCTAGGGGAAATATAAAGAGATGCATGTTTAGAAGGAAAAGAAAAGGACTTTTACATAGGTACCTCTTCTCCCCTTGAAGAAAATCGTAGAGTGAGGGCACATAGATCATATGGGAATGATAATGAAATGTAGTGATCACAAGGTCATGACAACGAGATCCTAGATATTCATTGATCTCCACCAAAGGCATGACAAGAAAATATAGAGATCAAAAGGGAATGGAAAAAAATTGTAGTGAGCGCAAGGGCATGATAGTGAAATCTCCATCAATGTTCAGAGCTCTCCACCCACATTCAGAGCTCTCCACCCTTTTTCATGTGCTACTCTCCATAATAGATCAAAACAAATGGGGAATGATTTATGTCATGTTTTATTTCTTTTTTTTTTATACTCACACGAGCATCGTAATTGTGATGCAAACATTAGTATTGCAATGATGTCAAGGACAATTGGAAAAAAAAACATGAAAATCCACAAATTACCTTGTTGTCACAATTTGACCCCAAATGTCGTAGTGAACTTAAGTGTTTATAAGACTTTTACTTTGAAGATAGAAAAACCTATGGTTGAGGTTCCTACTGTTGAAAGACAATTATCGGATCTTGTGATTAAGAGTAGAGGAAGAAGAAAGAAATTTTTTAATTAGATAAAGGCTTGCAACAAGTATGATTCATTTGATCTTGGTAGTTGTACTAGCAAGAGAAGAGTTGATATTTTTGATGATACAATTGGTTGTAGTAGTAAGTTTGGACAAACTTCTAGGATGATTGATGAAGAGGATTTTTGGATTAAGAATGCACGTGGGATTTATGTTTTGAATTTCTTTAGATGTTAATAAGTTCTTATGGAACATCTTGTTTTTGAAATGTTGGGTGTCTAATGTACGTGCATCTTTGGGCTATTGACAATCTTCTATCCTTGGGATATATTACCTTAAGCCCTAATTATAGTATCCCCTTAGGAGAAGTCATAGATTCATGGCTCACTTTGATCAAGATTCCTCTTCTCCTCTCTTTAGGAACCTTAGTGATTGTATGGTTTCTCATGACCCTAATCCTTCTATGGAGAATGAATCTTCTCATTCATCTCATGATGAGGATGAGGCTTTAAGGGTTCCTCCTGAACAAGTTCATAAGATTGTTATTGAGATTGATAAAATGCATGATTGACTTTTTCAAAAGAATCACAATGCCAATACTATGGTTACTTTTGATGCTATTAAGAAAGTGATCTGTAATGATGGACATGGATATTTTGCATGGTCTTACTCACTTTTTCCACAGTCACGTTAAGCCTTCATCTCAAGCCACATCTAAAATAGGAATGGCTTCATGTATCACTAGTGTTGAACCTACCTTGTCTCTTTCCAAATCTATCTTTAGCATTCCTTCTTATGTTTCTCCTATTGTGACTAATTAATTCAACCATTTAATCCTCCTATTAGTAGTCTTACTATTTCTTCTTTACCTATGAGTGTTCCACCTACTTCATTGCCTATCTCACAACTTTTATACAACAATATTCCTTACTCTTATCCTAATCCTCCTAATATGATTCCTAATGTCCCATTTGTAGCACCTTCTATTCCAGCTAATTTCTACACTCTTCCTAGTGTGTTGAATGTGTTATTGCCACCTATTTCCTCTATAGATTCCACTATCATTTGTATTTCTCAAATTGTTTCTTCCTTGCAATAACAACTTGGTTCCCTTACTCAATCCAATTTTAATGTGCCTACATGTGATATGGGTAGTCTTGCACAAAATAATGCAGACTAGGAAAAACAGGCAGATTTCGCAAGAAATTTTACAAAAACATATCATAGCAAATATTTTTAGAAAGAAACAAGCCATAACCCAGTTAAATTGGTCTAGCTGCTGATTGGATGGGTTGTTACAAATTCCTATAGAATAATAGGAACAATAAAATGAACAATTAGTTGCTCCTAGCTAGTAGGGTCAAATACAGTTTTCCAAGGTGATAAAAGTGCATATGCAAATGCATCACTTGCATTCTAGGCATGAAGTGCATTCCCCAATTTATAACAAATGGTTGGCTATAAAGGCTCCATACGCTGGCCCAAAAATGGAAGCCAAGGATGTAACCATGCATGTATTGGCACACTCTCCCTATGAGGATCCCAAGTATCCACTGATGCTATTAATTTGGACATCACTATATGATCCATAATGTTACGAAGTACTCAAGTCAGTAGTCACCTCTTCCATGTCTCTAGAAAACATAGCATAGGTTTAGGGTACCTTGGTTACTAGGAATTTATAGCACCTATTCTCACTATTGGAAGAATAACTTCAATGAAAAGTTGAGTGTAAGGAGTTGAAGAAGCAAAATTTGCTTCTATATAAATGCCATAATCACGAGGCTCATTCCCTTGAAGAAAATTCTTCCATGATGACATTACCTCTAAACCATGCAAAGGATATTGAAGTGGTTCCCAACCTTGAAACACTCTTATAAGCAATGGCAAAGCAAATGCAGATGCAATACATATATTACTATTATTTATGTATATGTATGTATGTATGTATCTATATATATATGTATGTATATGTATATGTATATACATATATATATGCATATATGTATATACACACACATGTGTGTACTTATGTATGTATATAGTCTTCACACAACAAAAAAATTGATCTAGCTGAATACAAATTCCAGTGTCCAAATAATAAAACAATAAAATTCACTCAACCCATGTTGTGACTTACCTCAAGATCCTGCACAAAAATAATGTAGACCAAGAAAAATGGATAGAGTTTGTAAGAAATTTTACAAAAACACATCATAGTAGAAACAATCAGTTGTTCCTAGCTAGTAAGATCAAATAAAATTTTCCAAGGTGATAAAATTGCATATGCATATGTATGTATGTATGTATGTATGTACATATATATAAATATGTATATGTATATACATATATATACATACATATATACATACATATATATATATATATATATATATATATATATATATATATATATATATGTATATGTATATATCTCTATATATACATACTCACACACATGTGTGTGTCTATGTATGTATGTATATATACAAAGAGATCCTATGGATTGTGGAGATCAATGGAGATCTAGGATTTCATTTCTATGCCCTTGTAGCCACTGCATTTTTTTATCATGCCCTTGTGATCTCTGTGTATGTATGCATATATGTATATACATACACACACACACATATGTATATTCATATATGTGTATATATTTATATGTGCACACACATGTGTGTGTCTATGTATGTATGTATATAAATAGAGAAATCCTAGCACAATAGGAAAAAAATAAAACTCACTCAACACATAGCATTGCCATAGCTATGATGGAAATGCCTATTGGTAAGTAGATTCCTAGATTTTTCTCTCTCATCTTTCATTTGTTTATTTCACTTGAACTATTATTTCTTAGGGGGCATTTTTTAATATTGGATTCATTTTATGCAAGACATGATGAGGACATCCCTGGATGTACCCATGTTAGATGTACGAGAATCACTAAAGAATTGTGATGAATTTCTCATGAGAAATGAAGATGGACTTCCCTGAGAATAACATGAGGTGATGAGAACATTCCAAGTACTTTAAAGATTGATCCTTTCTTAAATATTTTAGATGTTAATGGGGAATTTAGATGTTGGGTGGGGGAGTGCAAATGAGATTCCACCTTCACGTGGTTGTGTTTCTCCTTAATAAGATTTTCCCTCATGGAACTCCTTGGAATGCACAATTGACTACCCTTGAACAACATGCCATCCTGAATCAAATAGTCTAACCACTTGGTTCTATCTACAACAACAGGTTCTTTACAAGCTTTTCACGCTTCAGCAAAATCAGGATCCTTGGGGTACAAATTCTTGAGTTCATCAAACCCAACTACTTCAACCTGCATTACTGTAAGTAACAACTGTCTCCTACTTAGTGCATCTGCAACCCTGCTAGATTTTCCACTTCTATGCTTCAATACAAATGTATAGCTTTGCAAGAACTCTACCCACTTCATATGCCTCTGATTCAATTTACCTTGGCTATTTAGGTACTGTAATGCCTAATGATCAGTATACAAAACAAATTCCTTTGGAAATAAATAATGCCTCCATTTCTTTAAGGCCCGAACTATTGCATAGAACTCTTGATCATAAACAGAATACTTCTTCTTTGCATCATTCAATTTTTCACTAAAATATGCAATAGGCTTACCTTCTTGGCTTAATACAGCCCCAATAGCGCTGCCACTGGCATCACAATCTACCTGGAAAATCTTTCTAAAATCTGGAAGTGCCAACACAAGCTGTTCTGTCACCTTCTTCTTCAGCAATTCAAAACTTCTCACAGTTGCTGCAGTCCATTTGAACTCTTTTCTATCCCCTCTTATTGTATCAGTTAGGGGTGCACATGTGCCACTGAAATTCTTAATAAACTTCTTGTAAAAACTAACTAGACCATGAAATGATCTTACCTCAGTAGCAGACCTTGGATTAGGCCATTCCAAGATGGCTTTTACCTTCTCTGGATCCATTTTGAGACCTTCAGGTGATATAACAAACCCCAAATAAACTAACTCCCTTTTTGCAAAGATACACTTCTTCAGATTAATTAACAGTTTCTCTTCCCTTAGCCTTTCAAGGACACTATGAATATGTAGTAAATGTTCTTCCAAAGTCTTGCTGAAAATTAAAATATCATCCAAATAAACAATAACAAATTTTCCCAAGAACTTCTTAAGTACCTCATTCATGAGCCGCATGAAGGTGCTTGGGGTGTTTGTCAATCCAAAGGGCATGACTAACCACTCATAAAGATCCTCCTTGGCCTTGAAGGCTATTTTTCACTCATCTCCTTCTTGAATCCGTATCTGGTGATAACCACTCTTCAGATCTATATTTGTGAAGTACTGAGCTCCACTCAAGCAGTCCATAAGATCATCCATCCTTGGCAAAGGAAACCGGTACTTGATGGTTATCCTATTTATAGCTTGAGAATCTGTACACATCCTCCACTCTCCATCCTTCTTTGGTGCGAGTACTGTAGGTACTGCACATGGACTCAGGCTCTCTCGAATCAAGCCCTTCCTCAGCACTTCCTGAACCTGTCTATTTAGCTCCTCTGTTTCAGTAGGAGTCATCCTGTGAGAAGCCTTGTTAGGAAAACTAGCTCCTGGAATCATAACTATCTGATGACTGATTTGCCTTACTGGTGGCAATCCATCTGGAACATTATCAGAGATAATATCTCCAAACTCCCCTAGTAAATCTGAAACTTCAACTGGTATTTCACTACTACCTTCTTTATCTTTCCTAGGAATCAAAGCATAGCACATATGCTGATGTTCCATGCCATCTAAAAACTTCCTTTCATCAACAAGACAAATCCTAGCACTGCTACATACCTTTTCACCTTCCTTTTTCATGGGCTTCAATTTGTGGCGAACTCCATCCTTTGTTAGAGAGTATGTGTTTGCATGTCCATCATGTACTGCATGTCTATCAAACTACCATGGTCTACCCAACAATAGATGGCAAACATCCATCGAAATAACATCACAAAGAACTTCATCATGGTAACTCCCAATTTTGAATTTCACTAAACATTGTTCACTTACCAGGACCTTATGATCATCTTTTACCCAAGCAATCCGATAGGGCTGGGGATGTTTCTCCCTCTTGAGCTTCAACTTAGAGACCATCTCTTCTGATACCAAGTTATCAGTGCTACCACCATCAATGATCACGTCACAACATTTATCCTCACACTTGCATTTGGTATGAAACAGACTCCTCCGTTGTCCTGGTTCAATCTCACCACTTAGTAGGACTCTTTCATTTACCAAGGTCTCTCCTCTTTCTACATCCTCTGAATGTGATGATTGTGCATCTTCATCCACATGAGCAACCCTAGCTTGGCCCTCAGCTCTCCTATTTGTCCTTCCTTGTCGTTGAGGGCATTCAAAGGCACGATGACCTTCTTCATTGCAATGGAAATAGGTACCACGGAAGCCTCCTCTTCCTTTTCCACATCCTCTACCTCTTCCTCTTTGATTTCCAAAGTCTTGATCATGGGAGCGGTTGAAACCCTCATTCCTCTAGTTCCTGTTAGTACCCACATCTTCATTTTTCTTTTGGGTTTCATTGCAGCCTCCAGATGACCTACCACTTCCCCTTCCTCCTTAACTGCACCCTCTTTGTCTTCCTTCAAACCTTTTATTCAACTTCTCTTCAACTCGTAGGGCAAACTAGTATGCCTTTTCGACGCTGGTCATTCTTACCAGACTTAATTCCTCCTGGATGCTAGATCACAACCCACTGATATAACGAGCAACCTTCTCCTTATTTTCTTCTACATGCCCCGCTCTAATCAAGAGTCGGTAAAATTCCTTTGTATATTCTTGGATTGATCTTCCTGCTTGCTTTAACCCATGCATCTTCTTAAACAAATCAAGCTCGTAGTCCACAGGAATGAACTGTTTCTTCAATTTGTCCACCATGCGATCCCACCTTGTGATATTCTCCTTCCCTCTTCTATTTCTTTCCAATTGAACCTCTTGCCACCAAATTTTGGCATGGACTTTTAGTTTTTCCTTTGCAAACTTAACCCTATCTGGGTCCTTGATATCCTCATAATCAAAGTATTCTTCCAGTTCATTGATCCAATTGATCAACTCATCTGGTTTTAGATTTCTTGAAAATACACCCACTTCAATTGTGGGTCTTTTCCCAAACTTAGTAATGGCCCTAAAAAGCCTTTCCTCTGCATGATTCAGAACTTCCCCATCAAATTCCCCTTCTGGTCCCATTACTTCTTCTTCATTGCCATCCTCACTGTCGTCACCTGTGGCAATATTTGCTCCTTTATGGAGCTCCTCTTGCAATGCTTGTACCTACCTTTGGAGGGCTCTAACCTCCTTAGGATTAATAGATCTGGCCCTTCCACCATGCTCTTTTCATGGAGGCATCTTCTAACTCAAACCCACAACCACACAGTCCTAGTGCAAACTGCCTCACAGTCGGCGCTCTGTCTACACACTTAGGAAAACTAGCTCTGATACCACTTGATGGGGACACAACAAAAAAGGGAAAATTGTATTAACTAAAAATAAGCTAGTACATTCAGTACAGAGAAAATAAACTTCAAAACATGCCTTAAGGGCTTACAATAGCATAAATGTGGAGATAATTTCTCCTTTCAGTACCTCCTCTCAAACTCCACTCCGAATTGCCTTTTACAATGCCAAAAATATCCTTAAATAGACCTCGGAGGGTTAAGGACTAGGAGTACATTCTAGAAAGTCCTAGTAGGCATCCACCGACCAAATAGAAGGCTCTAGAAGCTGCGTTAGAAGTCGGTGCAATTCTAGAAGAATCTAGAAACGGTAACCGAACTTTCGGGAGGCATAACTTTTGAATCGTAGCTCCGATTGACGAACCGTTTACATTTTCAGAAAGCTCTCGAAGTGCTCTATAGCCCTATGGAAAAGATTTGATTGTCCCCCATTTTCAGCCCTTTTCAAGGTCATTTAATGCCCCTAACCTAACTTTGAAGCATTCTTAAGAGGTCTCCAAAACCCGAAAAACTGCAATAACTTTCAAACCGTGGGGCCTTTGACCTGATTCTTTTTTCGGAATGCTCTAAATCATTACATTCATTTGGCCAATTTACACCTTCTAGGTTACCAAAATGATGGCCCAATTGCATGCTCCTATTTTTTTCAAGATTTTCTAGCACACTGATAGTTGAACTGTGAGAGTTGGAACCTTTATTTGACCCAAATAGATGTCCAAAAATGAAAACACATGAAATAGAAACTAAGTCTAAGTACATTTTTTTTTTTGGTGACACAAGATTGCCCTTATACCTCTAGATGCTCCTACATCAGACACCCAGGGTAGATTGAAAAGTGACCCTGTCACTTTATGAATGGTAGAGGAAATCCCAAATGGGAAACCTCAGCTGCAGAAATCCAAGTTGAGTCCTCAATTGGTCGTCCTTTCCATTTGACCAAATACTCTTCATACTGCCTGTTTTTGGTACTCCTACCCACACGATGATCTAGAATGTCTTCTATCTCCTCCTTCTTAGAAGTAGGAATTGGACATGGCTCTAACACCAGCTCCTCATCTGCACCATCATCATGATACTCTATTAAATCTACAATTTTGAAAATGGGAGAAATGTGAATACCATCTGGCAGCTCCACCTCATATGCATTTCCTGAGTCATGTTTCTTCAAAACTTTGCAGGGGCCAAATTTCTTCATTTTTAGCTTGTTGTAAGTACCGGCTGGAAATCATTCTTTTCGTAAGTGCACCATGACTAGATCCCCTACTTGGAATTCTTTATATCTTCTCCTTTGATCAGCCCTAGCTTTATACTCTTGATTCATCTTGGTAATGTGTGCTTGAACCTCCTCATGTAGACGCTTGATATGTTCAGCAAATTCTTTCGCTTCAGCACTTGTCCTCTCCCCTTGCTCTATCTTCCTTAATTCTGGTGCAGTCCTTGGGCTATTCCCATATACAATTTGGAATGGTGATTTTCCAGTACTCCTATTTATAGATTTATTGTAAGCAAACTCTGCTTATGGTAGAATCAAATCCCATCCCTTAGGTTTATCCCCAACTAAACATCGTAGCAAATTGCCCAGACTTCTGTTTGGCCGTCAGTTTGTGGGTGATGCGTGGAACTGAATTTCAAGTTTGTTCTCAAATTTTTCCATAATGTCCTCCAGAAATACCCCACAAATTTAGTATCTCTATCAGAAACTATGCTCCTTGGAAGACCATGTAGTCTTACCACCTCTTTGAAAAACAAGTCTGCAATATGGACAACATCATGAGTTTTGTGGCATGGAATGAATTGTGCCATTTTGGAGAACCTATCAACCACCATGAATACTGAGTCATTACCCCTTTGTGTCCTTGGCAATTCGAGAAAAAAATCCATACTTATGTCTTCCCATGGCCTTGATGGAATAGGCAATGGTTGATATAGGCCAGTATTGTGACTAAACCCCTTGGCAATTTGACAAACCTGGAAACTTTGTACAAACTTCTTTACATCCTGTGAAATTTGAAGCCAAAAATAATGTTCCCTAAGAATGGCAATGGTCTTATCTTGACCAAAATGTCCTGCCATCCCTCCAATATGTTTCTCCTTAATCATATTTTCCCTCATGGAACTCCTTGGAATGCACAATTGACTACCTTTGAACAACATGCCATCCTGAATCAAATAGTCTAACCACTTGGTTCTATCCACAGCAATAGGTTCTTTACAAGCTTTCCTTGCTTCAACAAAATTAGGATCCTCGAGTTACAAATTCTTGAGTTCATCAAACCCAACTACTTCAACTTGCATTACTGTAAGAAACAACTGTCTCCTACTTAGTGCATCTGCAACCCTGTTAGATTTTCCACTTCTATGCTTCAACACAAATGTATAGCTCTGCAAGAACTCTACCCACTTCATATGCCTCTGATTCAATTTACCTTGGCTATTTAAGTACTGTAATGCCTGATGATCAGTATACAAAACAAATTCCTTTGGCAATAAATAATGCCTCCATTTCTTTAGGGCCTGAACTATTGCATAGAACTCTTGATCATAAACATAATACTTCTTCTTTGAATCATTCAATTTTTCACTAAAATATGCAATAGGCTTACCTTCTTGGCTTAATACAGCCCCAATAGCGCTGCCCTATCAGATTGCTTGGGTAAAAGATGATCATAAGGTCCTGGTAAGTGAACAATATTTAGTGAAATTCAAAATTGGGAGTTACCATGATGAAGTTCTCTGTGATGTTATTTCGATGGATGTTTGCCATCTATTGTTGGGTAGACCATGGTAGTTTGATAGACATGCAGTACATAATGGACATGCAAATACATACTCTCTGACAAAGGATGGAGTTCGCCACAAATTGAAGCCCATGAAAAAGGAAGGTGAAAAGGTATGTAGCAGTGCTAGGATTTGTCTTGTTGATGAAAGGAAGTTTTTAGATGGCATGGAACATCAACATATGTGGTATGCTTTGATTCCTAGGAAAGATAAAGAAGGTAGTAGTGAAATACCACTTGAAGTTTCAGATTTACTAGGGGAATTTGGAGATATTATCTCTGATAATGTTCTAGATGGATTACCACCAGTAAGGAAAATCAGTCATCAGATAGATCTGATTCCAGGAGCTAGTTTGCTAACAAGACTGCTCACAGGATGACTCCTACTGAAATAGAGGAGCTAAATAGATAGGTTCAGGAGCTGTTGAGGAAGGGCTTGATTCGAGAGAGCCTAAGTCCATGTGCAGTACCTACAGTACTCGCACCAAAGAAGGATGGAGAGCGGAGGATGTGTACAGAGTCTTGAGCTATAAATAGGATAACCATCAAGTACCGGTTTCCTTTGCCAAGGATGGATGATCTTATGGACTACTTGAGTGGAGCTCAGTACTTCACAAAGATAGATGTCAAGAGTGGTTATCACAAGATATGGATTTGAGAAGGAGATGAGTGGAAAACAACCTTCAAGACCAAGGAGGGTCTTTATGAGTGGTTAGTCATGCCCTTTGGATTGACGAACACCCCAAGCACCTTCATGCAACTCATGAATGAGGTACTTAAGAAGTTCTTGGGAAAATTTGTTATTGTTTATTTGGATGATATTTTAATCTAGCAAGACTTTGGAAGAACATTTACTACATATTCGTAGTGTCCTTGAAAGGCTAAGGGAAGAGAAACTATTAATTAATCTAAAGAAGTGTAACTTTGGAAAAAGGGAGTTAGTCTATTTGGGGTTTTTTATATCACCCAAAGGTCTCAAAATGGATCCAGAGAAGGTAAAAGCCATCTTGGAATGGCCTACTCCAAGGTCTGCTACTGAGGTAAGATTATTTCATGGTCTGGTTAGTTTTTATAGGAAGTTTATTAAGAATTTCAGTGGCATATGTGCACCCCTAACTGATAAAATAAGAGGGGATAGAAAAGAGTTCAAATGGACTGCAGTAGTTGCGAGCAGTTTTGAATTGCTGAAGAAGAAGATCACAGAACAACCTGTGTTGGCACTTCTATATTTTAGAAAGGTTTTCTAGGTGGATTGTGATGCTAGTGGCAGTGCTATTGGGGCTATATTAAGCCAAGAAGGTAAGCCTATTGCATATTTTAGTGAAAAATTGAATGATGCAAAGAAGAAGTATTCTATTTATGATCAAGAGTTCTATGCAATAGTTCAGGCCTTAAAGACATGGAGGCATTATTTATTACCAAAGGAATTTGTTTTGTATACTGATCATCAGGCATTACAGTACCTAAATAGCCAAGGTAAATTGAATCAGAGGCATATGAAGTGGGTAGAGTTCTTGCAGAGCTATACATTTGTGTTGAAGCATAGAAGTGGAAAATCTAACAGGGTTGCAGATGCACTAAGTAGGAGACAGTTGTTACTTACAGTAATGCAGGTTGAAGTAGTTGGGTTTGATGAACTCAAGAATTTGTACCCCGAGGATCCTGATTTTGCTGAAGCATGGAAAGCTTGTAAAGAACTTGTTGCTGTAGATAGAACCAAGTGGTTAGACTATTTGATTCAGGATGGCATGTTGTTCAAGGGTAGTCAATTGTGCATTCAAAGGAGTTCCATGAGGGAAAATATGATTAAGGAGAAACACAGTGGAGGGATGGTAGGACATTTTGGTCGAGATAAGTCCATTGCCATTCTTAGAGAACATTATTTTTGGCCTCAAATTTTACAGGATGTGAAGAAGTTTGTACAGAGTTGCCAGGTTTGTCAAATTGCCAAGGGGTTTAGTCACAATACTAGCCTATATCAGCCATTGCCTATTCCATCAAGGTCATGGGAGGACATAAGTATGGATTTTGTTCTTGGATTGCTAAGGACACAAAGGGGTAATGACTCAGTATTCGTGGTGGTTGATAGGTTCTCCAAAATGGCACATTTCATTCCATGCCACAAAACTCATGATGTTGTCCATATTGCAGACTTGTTTTTCAAAGAGGTGGTAAGACTACATGGCCTTCCAAGGAGCATAGTTTCTGACAGAGATACTAAATTTGTGGGGTATTTCTGGAGGACATTGTGGAAAAAGTTGAGAATAGACTTGAAATTTAGTTCCACACATCACCCACAAACTGACGGCCAAACAGAAGTGGTAAACAGAAGTCTGGGCAATTTGTTGAGATGTTTAGTTGGGGATAAGCCCAAGGGATGGAATTTGATTCTACCATAAGCAGAGTTTTCTTACAATAACTCTATAAATAGGAGTACTAGAAAATCACCATTCCAAATTGTATATGGGAATAGCCCAAGGACTGCACCAGAATTAAGGAAGATAGAGCAAGGGGAGAGGACAAGTGCTGAAGCGGAAGAATTTGCTGAACATATCAAGCATCTACATGAGGACGTTCAAGCACACATTACCAAGATGAATCAAGAGTATAAAGCTAGGGCTGATCAAAGGAGAAGACATAAAGAATTTTG
Source organism: Cupressus sempervirens (assembly GCA_028749045.1). Taxonomy (NCBI): domain Eukaryota; kingdom Viridiplantae; phylum Streptophyta; class Pinopsida; order Cupressales; family Cupressaceae; genus Cupressus; species Cupressus sempervirens. The sequence goes on from CM053785.1 coordinate 378,109,250, forward strand.
AGTAGGGGGTCTAGTCATGGTGCACTTACGAAAAGAATGATTTGCAACCGGTACTTACAACAAGCTGAAAATGAAGAAATTTGGCCCTTGGAAAGTTTTGAAGAAACATGACTGAGGAAATGCATATGAGGTGGAGTTTCTAGATGGTATTCACATTTCTCCCATTTTCAACATTGCAGATTTAATAGAGTATCATGATGATGGTGCAGATGAGGAGCTGGTGTTAGAGCCATGTCTAATTCCTGCTTCTAAGAAGGAGGAGATAGAAGACATTCTAGATCATCATGTGGGTAGGAGTACCAGAAACATGCAGTATGAAGAGTATTTGGTCAAATGGAAAGGACGACCGATCGAGGACTCAACTTGGATTTCAACAGCTGAGGTTTTCCATTTGGGATTTCCTCTACCATTCATAAAGTGATAGGGTCACTTTTCAATCTACCTTGGGTGTCTGATGCAGGAGCATCCAGAGGTATAATGGCAATCCTGTGTCACCCAAAAAAAAAAAGTACTTAGACTTAGTTTCTATTTCATGTGTTTTCATTTTTGGACACCTATTTGGGTCAAATAAATGTTCCAACTCTCACAGTTCAACTATCAGTGTGCTAGAAAATCTTGAAAAAATAGGAGCATGCAATTGGGCCATCATTTTGGTAACTTAGAAGGTGTGAATTGGCAAAATGAATGTAATTGTGATTTAGAGCATTCCAAAAAAAGAATCAGGTCAAAAGGCCCCACGATTTGAAAGTTATTGCAGTTTTTTGGGTTTTGGAGACCTCCTAAGAATGCTTCAAAGTTAGGTTAGGGGCATTAAATGACCTTAAAAGGGCCAAAAAATAGGGGATGAGTGGAGCTGGTCCATAGGGCTATAGAGCGCTTTGAGAGCTTTCTGAAAATGTAAACGGTTCGTCAATCGGAGCTACGGTTCAAAAGTTATGCCTCCCGAAAGTTCAGTTACTATTTCTGGATTCTTCTAGAATTGCACTAACTTCTAACGCAGCTTTTGGAGCCTTCTATTTGGTCGGTGGATGCCTACTAGAACTTTCTAGAATGTACTCCTAGTCCTTAACCCTCCGGGGTCTATTTAAGGAGATTTCTGGCATTGTAAAAGGTAGTTCGGAGTGGAGTTTGAGAGGAGGTACTGAAAGGAGAAATTATCTCCACATTTATGCTATTGTAAGCCCTTAGGGCATGTTTTGAAGTTTATTTTCTCTGTACTGAATGTACTAGCTTATTTTCAGTTAATACAATTTTCCTTTTTCTGTTGTGTCCATTCTGTTCTTGGGTTGTGTCCCCATCAAGTGGTATCACACTTTTCTATCTACCAAGGGAGTCTGATGCAAGAGCATCTTGCATGGGAAAATTAAATTATTAGGAAAACAAAAAAAAAGGGAAAAATAAAAAAATAAAAAAATTGTGGTTGAGAGAGAAAGTGACAAAAATAGAAGGAAAAATATTAAAAAAATAAAATAGGAAAAAAGGAGAAAAGATGAATTTATATTTTCAAGGTGCATAGGTGGTGTAAATAGAAAAATAATAAAAATAGTTGTTATTCCATTAATCGAGGTGTGTAGGTGGCATCTTAGAAGTTTGTGGAAAGATCCTTAAATCATGTATTTAATATTTGTGGGTGCTTAGTTGTATTTGGGTGGGAATTTAATATTTATTTAAAAGTAGTTGTATTTATCTTTTATCCCACATTGGTTGTGTTTGTAATTTCTTGGGTTAGAAGTGCCTATTTAAGCAAGGCTTATTATTATTTGTAATCAAGTTCAAGAAATGGAAGCTCTTCTAATGGAAGTTGGAGAAATAGAAGCTCTCAAGGTAAAGCTCTTCAAGTAGAAGCTCTTCAAGTGAAAGCTCTTCAAGTAGAAGCTCTTCAAGACAAGCTCTTCAAGTAGAAGCTCTTCGGATGTAATTTCTTGTATAAGCTCTTAAAGAGAAAATATCTCTTATATTTTAAGAATTTGGAGTTTTTCCATTTGGAGAATATTCTAATGAATTTCAAGTATTAATGGAAGTTTTATGAAGCATTTTGTCATCTCTCTTGTCTCCATATTGTTGCATTTTTGGTTGTGAGTTGGTACGGGTGGTGTTGGCCCCTCATCATTGGACCTAATTAGTAGAGAATATTAAACTATTCTTGAAACCATAAGAATCTCAAAATTAAGCTATGATTGCATGACAACTAACTATGTGAATCTCTTGGTCTCAGGCAATGCAAAAGGATGTCATAGTTCAATTTGCAATCTCAATTCATATGTATATGACATCAGGTGGAGTTGAAAAATGCAATAGATTTGCATTTTTGTTAGAGGCCTTTAATTAGGTATTTTAAGATATACAACATCACAAAAATTATAACTTTGACTCTTATAGGTAAGGGTAACATCCTCAACATGCAAGCAAATCAAGACTTTCTATGTGTTGGCTTGTTGAGGACATTCTCTTGCCCATAGTAGCTAGAGTTCTAATTTTCATGATGGTCTATAATTTTAAAAACTTAATAGACCTATTAAATAAATGTAATCATGTTGCATTTTTTCAGCTCCACCTATTGTCCATTCATATAGAAGGCAATTGTACGAGCATTCTTGATTCATAGTGGCAAAATCTTATTTTGGATGTGACAGAAAAATGACATGCACTAGAAGATGGGAAAATGATGATACTTTTGCAGGTGTGAAACCTTTTTTGTACTTTAAAGATTGATCATGTCTTAAAGATTTTAGATATTAACAAGGAATTTAGATGTTGGGGTGGGGGGACTAAATGAGCTTCCATGTTCATGTGGTTGGTCCTGATTAGTAGAAAATATTAAACTATTCTCAAAACTAAGTGAGGCTCAACATTAACCTATGATTGCATGAAAACTAACTGTGTGAATCTCTTGTTTTTAGGCAATGCAAAAGGATGCCATAGTTCAATACGAAATCTCAATTCATATGCATATGACATTAGGTGGAGCCGAAAAAACCCAACAAGTTTGCATTTTTGTTAGACGTTTGCACAGACTACTAGGAATACAATGGGAAAATTAAACTCTGAGAGGGGGGTGAATCAACACTTAAATCTTCAACCTCAAAATCATTCAACACACATCCATCTCACAATCTATGCATATAAACTGAAATACCAAATTAAGCATATACATCAATAGTATGAAAGTAAAACATTCCACACATGAATGACACAAGTTATTTGGTTACCTAGAAACCCTCCAAGGAGAAGGTAAAACTTGGGTGGGGATGACACCCACAAATCTCCACTATTGCAGTAATAAAGTGTATCCAATGAAGGTTACAATGTTTGATCATGAAACATGATCTACCCTATGAAAGGTCTGCATTGTTAAAGGCTTATAAGATTGTTAGATCTTACCCTCTTAAAGGATTTCAACACCGTATTAGATGTGTGCTTGGTAAAAGGACTTTAATTTACAATAAAGTAACCACCCTATTAAAGGACTTACAACAACCTGTTAAGACTACCCTATCAAGATATTTAACTGATTCACCTATTAGAATGTCTTAGAAATGATCCTGTGGTTAGCACTCTACTACTAGATAACATATCACCTCTTTCTCGATGTGTATTTGATCCTTATTGATCAGATGTATCTTTGTTGTCTTCTAATTTATTTCCTGTATTCTCCTCTAATTGATTCTGCAATGTATCTCAAATCACAACTCCTTAGTCACCATGAATGCTCTATTTATGCATGTAAACTTCTCTTAAACTCTCCTTACACATTCATTAAAAATTTTAGGGTTTGTCCGCCGTAAGAAGACCTAGGTAACTTAGGGTTAGGTATGAATAAACAATTCTGATTCATCCATATTGCTACTTAATCCTTTCTTTTTTTTGATTAGATGCATGTAATGCATAGGGATTCACAATAAATATTCATTCTTATCATCTAAGATTGCAAAGCAATCCTTAAGTTGGCTCAAAAATGGTTTACATAGAAGTTTGTGCCATCACAAACAACCATGTCAAAATTTTCTTCCTCAGCACTTGAAGTCCCTGATGCTTAGCATCAATTGCAACTTCAATATTGTAACTCAACTTATGAATGACTCGACACCCATTGATCACTTGACATCTAAATATCTTGACACATACTATCTTCTTGGCACTTGAGTGACTCGACACACACTTTATATCTCTCACTTGACATATACCATCTAAAAACTTGAGCTCAATGTGTATTACTTGTTCAGTATGAACTAAGTAAATGACTTAAGTACATTGTCACTCATATGTCAAAACCAATTTGAGATCTTAACAATCTCCCCCTTTGACATGAGTGACAAAATACTTGGTTATGCATGAATAACCTTAACCTTTCAAGCACAAATTAGATAATATCCATTTACATAAAAAATTTCAAAACTTCAATTTTTTGTAAAACTTATGACTCCATAGTCATACCTCAAAATTTAGTAACTCCCCTTGAGTTGATTGTTCCATTCTGAACTAAAAAACTAAATATTCCTTCTGATTAGATTCTGCATATTTTGACTCTATCTCTGTTTGATCTCTCTACTTATCAAGCATTATCTCCCTTCATTTATTTTCCCCAAAACTCATTTTCCCCTTTTTTGACACTTATGTCATTGGTTTTACACATATAGTGTGTTTTTCTAAGAAATGCTTATGTACCTTAAGTATGATTTTCAAAGCTGCATCCCAGTTATCACAAGCTACCTCCAATGATTTGATCTGGATGGCTATCTTGGTAGCAAGATGAACTAAGCCTTAAAGGGTAGAAATATGAGGATCTTTCTTCATTAATGTCTTTGTAAAGGCTAGCTCCTTGTGAAGTATTTCCATGCGTGGGGTCAACAGGGATTGGATGTTGATCAATGTAGCTCAAATGTTTGCATCTTGAGCATACAAAGTTGCCAACTGACCTTGGGAATTCATCAAATTCTTGAAGTGATTCTAACTCTAAGCTAAAGTTGTACCTATTTTCTTCACATCTCCCTCCAAATTTTCAATATGGCACTACACTTCTTATGTGAACAGAGTTGTATCACACAACTTGGTGTAAGGTGAGAAAATATTATCTAAGACTTTCTTTACACAGTCAATTTTGGTTGCTAATTCAACTTGTCTATCTTTTCATTTACCTTAGTTTGAAATTTCCTCTTAGACTATTCAAGTAATTTTACATTTGAATCTAGGTCAGCACCATTGATTTGTTCTACAATGTTTACCAATTGCTCCATTATAGGCTTGTCTTCTTCAGGTGCTAGCAAATTGAATGCATTAAGAAAGATATCCTTGATGTCTTGTAATGCTTGCTTCTACCTAAGCTCCCTTCTGAGTAGTTCTTGATGCTTTTTATTTTCAAGTGCATCTTGTAGTATTCCCATTTGTTCAATGGTGACTATTGTAAGGTCAAACTTTGGTAAAACAATCACTTCATCCAAGTTAACATCACCAAATGATGTAATCTCATCTACCTTGGATGTACTGGGACTTGACCATGATGACCGCAGTGGTGTAGCTTCTACACTTGGCCTTTGAAGTGCTTAACTTGGAGTAGTAGCAGTTCTTAGAAATATAACTAGTGTTTGTATTGCTAATTGTTCCCTAGGTTGTGTAGTCAAGTTTGACTCTTTAGTCCTCTTCTCTTCTTTCCTTTCAACTTTAATTGCACCTTCAACTTGTGTTTCAACCTATGCAACCATAGCAACTTCTAGTACAAACACAGTGTGCACCAATTTTCTAATGTTTTTTGTGGTTGTCTCTTTTCTTTGATACACTAAAAGGGGTAATGTAGGTTGTATCACAATAAATTGAGGGATTTTTTATATTTCTTGTGTTTCCACCTCTACAGATTTCTCCTTTACCTTCTTGAGTTCATCTACACTCACCAATATAGGATGACTACATAGTTGTGCCTTGGTGGTTGTGTCTAGTAATATTTTGTACATGTCCTCCTCTATTAGGGGATTGATGTTTTGAGGCACATTATTACAAAAAATCCTTGATCTTGATATTTGTGTATTTGGTATACTCTGTTCTATTTGCTACTCATCTTTAGTTGTTGCTAGTGTTTTTGTATTTTTCTTAGTGCCTTCCAGATGTGCAATTGTCTAAGTGTCAACTGTAGTAACCTTAGTTACTTCTTGTTCATCTTTTTCATCACCTACCTCAATAGGTATTTGCTCAATTGACTTCGATGTTGTTAGCCCATAAATTACCTTCCATAATTGAGTACTCTTCTGAACAAAATCTTCAATCTTGTTCTCTAAAATTTCAAAGGTTCAATACTTTGGAGAAAATTTACTAGCATACTTCTTAATGGCCTTTGTCATCTCATATTTATCTAAATCTGGCATCACTCTTGTAAGTGTAGTTTCTCTTATGTTTCTCTCTGTTGTGAGACTATATTTCTATCTTTTCTCAAATCTATCATATAATTCCTTTGGTAGAGAGTTGGAAATCTCAATTGGATTCATCTTAAATGTTTCCATCATGGCATATAATGACTCTTCTACTTTATCCATATCTAACTTTTCAAGTTTATCGAATCCAATATGTGAAAATCCACTCAAATATGCATAATTCTTTATATTTTCACATAGATTATCTAAATCAAAAGAAGGACTATGACTTACCACTTTGAATTGGCTATTATCATAAGATTTTTTCCTATCCTCATCTGATTTTGTTGGAGTAACATACTTTATCCTTTGTCTCTTCATAGATTCATAAACTTGTATAGCTTTTTTGGCTCTTGTTTCTTTTGGCTTTGCCACTTCTTGAGCTTTCTTAGCAATAGCTCTTGTGCTAGTTCTAGTGGCTAGAACTATAGGCTTAGTTTTGACAACCTTCTTTAGTTTTCTAACTATTGGAGCTTTAGCTTTCCTCTTCTTCTTCTCTGTCACTATAGGTGCTTCATTGGCTTCTTCTTCCTCAACACCTTCTTCAAGCTTGACTTCCTCTTCAACTTGATCTTCCCCTTGACCTTGAGTTAGGGCCAGTGGTGTAACACCCCACTTAGGAACCCAAGAGAAATAACCCTAACATGTTACAATGTTTACTAAACTATTTTTAAAAAAAAAGTTTAAACAACATCAAGATAACATTAATGTGGAAGCAATATAATCATGCACATCAAATACACATTTGCAATTACAGATACAGTTTCAATTCCTCAAGGGTTCCTTTACGTTGAGTCACATTTAAGAAGTTTAAATTAATTAGTTTAAGTTCCAAGTACAATGTCTCAAGATCATAAAGAAATAACAGATACATAATCACGTAAGCAAAGCATAAGTATAACTAATACAATGAAAGTACATCCAATTAATAACATCCCCTGCACATGTCGCAAGGTACATGAAAATAGATACAATACATTAGAATACATGATAACATATATACATAAATGGAAAAGAAGTCTCAGAGATAAGAAATAAGAATGATAAAGGTACATCTTCTGCAACGAACATCCATCAACTGGCAATATGAGGGGGAACCAAATGGTAAGAAGACACTACCTCCTGACCGCATGGTTACCTAGTTAGGCTTCCACTCCCACTGTGCAGGGAAGATAATGAACGATCCTCATATGGATAAACAAACATAAAACATTCCTAGGCAAGGAATTCCTAATAGCCAAAACTACCTCAAAGGTAACACATACTACTCAAGAATATAAGACAATCTCAAAAGAAAGAACACTCAATCCAATACCAACACCACATAACCAAACATCGTACATAAACCAAGTATAAATTGAATACCAAGATCATAAGATAAAGTCAACGAAAGATGTTCTCCTCAAGTCAAGAACCACATGCCAAAAGTACATCATCCATGAATCACCAATCATCATCAATGAAAGTAAATAACCACAATAAACACATCCAACAATAAGTACACCACCAGAGGTACAAAAAATCTATAGAGGAGACTCAGGCTACATACTAGGGAGTGTCATCACATGGTACTTGAGTTACCCTAGACTGGTCTCTCAATGGACCCTAGACCCTCAAGTGTTGAGTTACCCTGGACTGGTTACTCTGAACCCCGAACCCTCAACATAACACATGTGGAACTAGAAACCCCTCTCAAGAAGACAAGGCAACCAGTTATACTATCATCCCATTCCCATCCTTAGTCTATACAAGCACTCAAGGCATAGGTGGATCAAATATCTCTAACTTATCTTTTTAGTGTGTTTCCCCCCAAAAATATTAGTTACTAGATTATCACTTATTACATAACTTACAATAGGTTACCCTGGTACTAACCACTTTGGGTCCCAGACCCCTACTTCAAGCCACTCCCAAAGACATGTACCTAGAAAACCTCTCCTAAGCACATAAATACATAGTTGTGTCCCATACCACAACACTCATAATGATCAAACTTGGTTCCTTAACAGGCAACCTGAAAATCAGGTGGTTCTTCAACCCAAGTACACATAAATGCTCCACAAAGTAAATCTCATAAATATAATTTCATTTTGAATCACAAGACACATCATGACATCCAGCCACATAAATGGTATAAAAGAAATCTCACAAAACCTCTGGTGTACAACCTAAATTGGTCAACATCTAATCACTCCAAAATCCAAAAGCATAGATAGTACAAACAAACAATACAGTTCATAGTTGGGTTTGATTTGAGAATACACAATAGAGTCAAAGGTAAAGTTTCAGTTTGCATTTCAATGAATGTTTTAAGTATATAAGATTCTCAATTTATCCCACCCAATAAGCCATTCATTCATTCGATTCAACTATATAAAGTTTCCCTCATTATTAAAGTCAATCAACCTAAAAAAAGTCTTATAGTTCACCCTTCCAACTAACCCTCTTTTGTTTAAAAAGAATTTGCAAAGTTACACCTATTTGTTTTAGGTCAATTTTCCCAAAATAATCAAGGAGTATTAATTTACTCAAATTATTAAACATTACCTATTGATTTCCAACTAAAATAATTTCACAATTTATTAAAGTCGTTATTATCGATAATTTAAATAAGTTCAATACTTGATTCAAATATCTTTCTTTTATTAATTAACCTTAGTTAAATAAGGCTTTAACTAAATTAATTAATACATGTATATTTTTAAACAAAAACCATTTTAATATTATTTAATTATTTATTTACTAAATAATATTAATGACAATACTTATTAATTAATTATAAAAAAAATTCTAAATTTTAATAAATTTTATTAATAAAATTTATTAATTAAAATTTACTAAATTTAAATATAATTATAAAAGAACTTTATTAATAATTATATTTAATACCAAATTAAAAAAAACTATTTATTAAAAAAAAAAAATTAAAATCTTAAAAAAAAAACTAAATACATGCGTGATTAAAGGCTTGTCGGCCTAGTACTTGTGACAACAGGGTACCCTGTTGCGCACAACAGTAGTACAACTGCTGCCTGCAACAGCAGAGGTACCGACTGTCGCAGCCAATTAAAGCCATCGGCAGGTACAAGGGGGGTTATTAAATTTGTTTTTTTTATAATTTTTTAAAAATTTAATTTCATTTAAAATTTAATACGAAATATATATATTTTTATATAAAAATTTCCTTTTTCTAATAAATATCGCCCATAACTTTTAATTTTAATTTTTTTCTTTCTTTTAAACAATATTAATTTATTTTATATTAATTTTATTATTAATAAAAATAAAATAACACAATGTTTTTTTTATAAATTTATTATTATTATAAACAATTGCTATCTTAACCTGATAGGAGGAATACAGGCAACCATTCGAATTTTCCCATATTAGAATTTTCTTTTCTTTCAAACCCTACGTGATTTAATTAATTTTCTCTATGATTTTCTTCTATAAATACAAATAAGAATCAAATTTATTCCCACATATCCAAGAAAATAAATAGAATGTCAAACAAGATTTAAGCACCCAATCAAACACGAAGCAAACAGATCTTTTCCAACTGAAAATACATTCTTGGAATTTCAAAACCCTGCCTCATACTGATGCTAAACTCTTATAGCTAGATGAAAATTCCTAAGCAAAATTTTTCAAGCCACGACAAATTCCCTTCTTTTCCAAACCCTTCGAGTTGCTCTCCAAAACCTGTGTGTGCAATAATGACCCGAAAACCCTCTAATATAGAATCTAATTACCTTTTAGGGTTTCTGTCACCACCACTTCTAAATTATAATTATTTAATTTAATTAATTCTGGATTCGATTGTGTTTGTTTATTTCATCAACGTTTCAGATTACACTACATGATCCATCATCAGGATAAAAAAGTGCAGGATAGTAAGATATGCAGGCTGGACCTTTCTCAAGAATTATAAGAAGAGAAGGGGGAAGCTCGTAAAACCATGCAATACCAAAAAATAGAAAAAGGTACGCATGCCAAAAAATATAAAAAAGAAGAAATAAAAGAAAAAGGTTAAAAAAGAAAGAATTAAAAAACTAAAAAGAAGAAAAAATAGGAACAAAAAATAGCTACATATATATAGAAACAACAATTTAAAAAAATTATATATATATATATATATATATATATATATATAGTTATTAATATATTGGCTATTATATAATAATATAGCTATATGTGTAATGTATAGCTATGTAAACACTTACAATAGCTAATGGATTATAATATAGCCATATAAATGAAAAAATATAAAGAAAACACGATATAATATAAAAATATATAAGATATATGTATATCTATGATATATATATATCTATATATATATATATATATATCTATATATATATATATATGTGAAATAAGTGATATATACATGACATATATATATATATGTATGTATATATATACATATATATGTATACATATATATGTATACATATATGTATGCATATATATATACATATATATATATATATATACATATATACATATACATATATGTATGCATATATATATATACATATATATACATACATATATATATATATACATATACATATATATACATATATACATATACATATATATACATATATATATATATATATATATATATGTATGTATATATATGTATATGTATATATATGTATATGTATATATATATATATATGCATGTATATATATGTATATATATGTATATGTATATATACATATATATACATATATATATATATACATATATACATATACATATATGTATGCATATATATATACACATATATATATATATATATGCATACATATATATACATATATATATATACATATGACATATATATATATATATATGTATATATATGTATATGTATATATATATATGTATATATATATATATATGCATACATATATATATGTATATATGTATATATATATATGCATACATATATGTATATGTATATGTATATATATACATATATATATGTATATGTATATATATGTATATGTATATATATATATATATAGATGTATATATATAAAGGGCTAAAAAACAACAATCTATATGAACACAATTTTATGTATAAGGGGAAATAAAAAAGACCAATACTAAATAGTGAAATGAATAAAAATAAATAAGGAGGAGGAAAATGTCCAAGCTACCATGCATGTAGGGATAAAAATTCTTACATGCTTTGTAGCCTTGATAAAAAGGAAAGAATAGAAGAATCGGCAGGAGGACGCACAAAAAAGAGAGGTGATAACCACGAGAAAAAATAAACAATACTAGAGACAAAAGGACACTAAAACAAAAGTTAACAAGCAACCAAGGGGCCTAAGCACAAAACCCACTCACAAGAAAGAAGCAAGAAGTGAGCGAGAGAGAGAGAGAGAGAGAGAGAGAGAGAGAGAGAGAGAGAGAGAGAGAGAGAGAGAGAGAGAGAGAGAGAGAGAACACTGCACACCACGGAAGAAGTAACAAGCACCCAGAAGGAAAGAGGAGAAGAGAGGGGGAAGGAGAAGAGGAAAACGTCAAACAAAAGAATGAGAAGAGCAAGCAAGAAGGGAAACCGAGAAAGCATCAAGGGTGGTGGAGTCTGTTGAGCATGCTAGAATGGAGGATGTCAAGGGTATCAAGCAAGGGGCGCCACGAATGGTTAATGGACCACCCATCATCCCGATTGAGGTTAATGGGATGATAGCCAATGGCAATAACCTCTTTTAACTTCCTCTTGAAATGATTGTCCTCTTTTGATAGGATTTTGGTATTCTCCAAACAAATATGATTCTTGGTCAAAGTTGAGTGCTCAACTAGGGTGAATTTTTGTATCCTCTCATGCTTGATGTTAGCACTATGCTCTAGGATCCTCGTGAGGATAGAGCGACCAGTTTCACCTATGTAGGGCATGCCACACGATCACTCAATCTTGTAGACCCCTAAGTCTAGAAGAGAGTTTTTTGAATCCTTGAGCGGGGGGATACAATTTCTTAACTTAGAAAGAGGTTTGAAGGCCACCCGGATGCCCTTTCTGGTCAAGATTTTGCCAATTTTTTGGGAGATGCCCTCCACAAAAGGAAGAGAAGCGAGAAGGGGAGGTCGGTTAGTGGAGATCTTATGACTGTTGCCAGAAAGATAAGAGGACTTGGCTTTGGTGAGGACCTTAGAGATTTGCTTATGAGAGTACCCGTTGAACTTAAAAACTTGGCACAGATGATCAAGCTCTTGGGGTAAGTTATCAACATCGCAAATTTTATAGGCTCTAAGGGAAAGAGTCCTTGTGGGTCCCACACGGTGGGGTCCTCACCTCCCTATCAGATTAATCCTTCTTCTAACCAATTTTGGAACATAGGGTTATATCACGCAGACCATTCATCTTCTTCCTCTGCTCCTCGCTTGGGGGCTGATTGGGAAAATAGGCTAGTTGTGAACCTTTCTTGTGCCACCATTGACCCCCTTTCTTTTAACTTGTTGAAGCGGGGTCTTAATTTTTCTCGTCCCCCCCGCTCCATTCCTCACTTTCAGTTCCTCCTTGAGATTGAGTATGCTATCCATTCCCTCCCATCTAAGGTTGCGAAAGAAGTGAGGCAGGATTGTGCTGTCGCTCTTTGACATGCCAAACCACCCAGATGCAACATTTCTGGTGCAGAATCACATGCTTTCTGTGATTTTGTAAATAATCATGATATTGTTATCACCAAGGAAGACAAGGGTAATGCCACAGTGATCTTGAACAAGCAAGACTATATCTCCAAGACGCTTGACTTGCTCTCAAACCCTAGCAGCTACAAGCTCCTCCCTCGTAATCCTTGCTCAAAAATCTTGAATAAAGTCAAAGTTCTCGTGTCCAACTCCTCCTTTGATGACGTGATTAAGAAAAAATTGGTGCCTTCAAAGGAAGTGACCCCTCGCATATATGGGGCTCCAAAAATTCATAAGGAGGGTGTTCCCTTGCGACCTATTGTGGACACCATTGGATCCCCTACCTACGCATTAGCTTCTCACCTTGCCAAGATTATCTCTCTGTTGCTAGGGCATTCCAACTCTTTCATCAAAGATTCCTGCCATTTTGTCCAATTTATTCAAGACGTCAAGTGGGAGCCTTGTGATGTCTTGGTTAGTTTTGATGTTGTTTCGCTCTTCACCAAGGTTCCTATTCATGACGCTGTGCAAATTGTGAGACATAAGGTTGGGGATGAGCTTGCTAGTTTGGTGGAGTTTTGCTTAAGGTCCACTTTCTTCTCTTTCCAAAATGTCATCTATGAATAGGTGGAGGGAGTGGCGATGGGTTCTCCCCTTTCCCCTATCATAGCAAACCTCTATATGGAGTATTTCGAGGAGATGGCTCTCCACACCTTTCCCCTCAAGCCCAAATGGTGGAAGCGTTATGTTGATGACACCAACGTGTGCTGGCCACATGGGCTGGAAAAACTTGAGGAGTTTCATGAACACATCAACAAGCTTGCCCCCACCATTTCCTTCACCAAGGAGCTTGAATCTGGCAACCAGTTGCCCTTCCTCGACGTCCTCATCATGAAGAAGCCTGATGGTACCTTCGATCATCGAGTATACCGTAAAGCCACCCACACCGATTTGTACCTCCATTCTTCTTCCCACCACCACCCATCCCAGAAAGTTGGTATCCTCAAGATTCTTTCCCTTAGAGCCTATAGAATTTGTGATGTTGATAACTTACCCCAAGAGCTTGATCATCTGCGCCAAGTTTTTAAGTTCAACGAGTACTCTCATAAGCAAATCTCTAAGGCCCTCACCCAAGCCAAGTCCTCTTATCTTT
>CM053785.1:378125952-378150952 GCA_028749045.1 Cupressus sempervirens
GGATTGGACCTCATCATTATCCTCCCATTCTCACCATTTGAGTATTTGTAATTGGGCATGCTCATCCTGGCAATTTAGGGTAGTCGATGCTCGGTACCTGCATCTTGCATAAAAGACAAGCATGTACATGTATATAAATATATCTAAACTAAACAGGCAATGGCAAGAAGTGGTGCATCGTGTAGATCCTGACTAGTAGGTGACTACGACTCCCTCCCTTAACCACATCAAACACATCAGACAAAAAGATAAAATAAACACACGCACCATACACATGCAAGTATGGGGTAGGTATCATAAAAATCACAAATCTAACATCAAATGCTCAGGTATAATAATGCATCTCTATTAATACAACATTATAATCATTAAAGACATCATGTTAACATTGTTATGGAAGAAACCACATTTACTAATTGGAATCATCAAGACATCATTAACAACATGTGAAATGAAATCAACTAAGCAATTACAACAGATATGTTTGTAATCCAAGTCATGAAATAATATCATAATATTGCAAATCCAATATCTCTAAAACTAATCAATGCCTAAAATCAACCTAAAAGAATTTGACAATCAGAACATAAAAGCAAACTACAGGTGTGCATTACAAGTGGTGCTTGAGTAGGAACATCTTCTTCTTCATCATCTTCATTGTCTTCCTCTTCTTCATATTCCTTTTCTCCTTCACCAAATTTTGTTTTAAAATTTTTGACCATATTGTTCTTCTTTCTTAATACTGTTTTTGTCTTTAGGTCCATGGTTATCTTTGATTTTGAAAAAAATCATAATTTCCAAAGGTAGTAGCTTTAGTATCTACTTCTTTTGCAAGCAAAGCTGTAATTGCTATGGATGCCTCATCCACATTGATATCATATCCTAGAGGTCTTAACCATCTTACCCTCGGAACTATAGCCTAAACATATGTAAAATCGGTATCAACTAGAAAGCAAACATCATTAAAATATTTCACAACTAGTGACATTGGAATCCCATGTCTTTGTTTCATAGAGTTCTTAAAATCCTTGAAGGAACTGGTCATAACAGACTCAAAGTTCTATCCCATTTGCTCAATGAAAACACCTATTTGTACTTCAATAGATCTATTTGTCTTCCAAGCTACCTTTCCAAAGGAAGGAAATGTGTTTTGCATATAGAAAAATATACATACAAGTATTGATCCAAAATTACATTGTGCACTCTTGTTTTTCCTTATATCTCCCAAGTTTACTAATAATTATTGCAACTGAAGCTTGGCAAGGTCATAAGTATGATCTTGCTTCACTATCTTTAAGCCTATGTCAACAACAATACATGGTATACTGTTCAACCTATTTGACTAAAAGAATTTGTGTGAAATAATCCTTACTGCAAAAGCAATTAGGGGATTAGTGATGGTGTCAATTGTCATCCCTCTCTTGTTCCACACAATCCCTGTGTTCTTCTCAATCACTTCTTTTGCTTCACTTCTCATGGTTTTGGGTCTATCTAGGGTTAGATACCATGTTACTCTTTGCGCAATCTTCTTAGTTATCTTGATCAGTCTTTTTTGTAACCACACACAATTGCCACAAATTTTTCTCAAGATAATCTTAATCCACTTTGTCTTAAAGATGTTTGGAAAATCAAGGGTACAGGTTAACCCTTTTCTTTCTACAATTTTGCATTCCTCCTTTAGTATTCTATTTTCACACAGTTTTTCATATAGATCTTTTATTTCCATGTCTCCTATGCTACCCACCTTGCATGTGGAACAACATCTCACATCTTGAATCATTAGAACTTGTGGTGGTATCATGGATAACGCACCAGACGGATCTTGTTTTTAATAAATGTAATGAATTGCCTTGAAAATTGGTTGTTTAATATCACTGTTGATTAATGAAATATTTTAAACTTCATTTCCTTCTTTGACCTTAGTGGTAGAAGAACTAGATGCCATTTTAATACCTAGGGTTTGCACAAATTCAAAATAGTGTAGCTCAATACGATAAATACCTTTTCAAATATGATGAATGGTGTTGAACAGTGTTTTAATTAACTTTGAAAATGCTTGGAATGATCTCTTTGATTCAAATTTAGCTCTTCATGCTCTCTCCAGTTTTGAATGATGTCAAATGAGTCAAAAATTGATCATATAGACCTTAAAACTTCACATTTAATTCTTAGTGCTTACACAACTATAAGCTTGACTTGAATAGAAATTTCAACTCACTTAGCTTCCATGAAGTTTCCTTTACACTCAAAAACCACTATGAGCTTGGTCAACACTATCACTTATGATAGCTTAACATTAACTATATTTCACTCAGCAACAACAGTGAAACTTTTCATGCTCAATAGTAGCGTGAGACATAAATTAAAGATTTCTTCTAGATTCTAAACAACACTTTGCATCTTTCTTCATGCAAATATAATCTTTTCTTAACTAAATTCTTGTAATTGATGTATAGTATATCTTTTAAGTATCAGTCCCACACATACCTCTTGATTTCTTAATTGGAGGTGGTGTGATCACCTAACCCATTGGGTGAAGTGATCCCATCTGAACTTGATGTGTTGCAATCTTCCTTTCTCTTCCATGTCTTGTTCATCTCATCTTTGATATTATCAACATATGCCTCTCCTTTTCCTTTGTTGAATTCACTGCTAGGTGCCTTTGACCTTGTTGGACAATTCCTACTTATGTGACTAGTCTTCAAATAACTAAAACATGCAATTTGACTCAACCATATTTTGTAGTTACTTCTAAAATGTGTTTTAATGCAATTTTCAGCAAAATTTCCTTACTCTTGACAATAGTGACAACTATACCTAGTATTATAATCCCAATTATAAGAGTTGTCATTGTGCTTTACCTTTGTTTGCATCTTTAATGATCATTTGGGCTTGGATTTGCATTCATATGCTCTATGTCCATACTTTTGATAGTTGTAGTAGTATCCTTCAAATATTTGTGTGCCTATGGCCTTGGTTATGCATTCATGTGCTTGATGTCCTTGTTTGTTGTATTTGTGGCAGTGACCCATAAACTCCTGCTTAGGATTTTGATTTGCAGTCTTTCTCCTATAAACATTGGTAATATGACCTATCTTACCATAATTATGACAAGTAGATTTTGAGTTCTTACCATTGGCATTCCTTTCTTTTCCATTTTTAGATGATTATTCTTCTTTAGTTTTAGTATAATCCAATACAAAAGTATCGCTATTGGATTTAGGAGATCTCATCAATTGTTCAAAATACTTGATGGCTTCACTAGGTTTGTTGAAACTTTCAGTAAAATCTTGTTCTCTTTTCAAATCATTTCTTAGTTGTTCATTTTGCAACTTCGGTGTTGTGATCTCAATATCTTTTCCATTCAATTCATGATTTACAATCATAATTTGATTCAATGTTTCCAATTGCATGCGAGAAATCCTATTCACCTATGATGTTTTCTTTTCTAGTCTATTCGTTAGTATTCTTTTGTCATCTTCAATCATGAATTTTTCCTCTTCAACTTTCTTTTTCTGCTTGGTCACCTCACATAGCAATATTGATTGGAATTTTTGTTCTATCTTGAGATTTCTGACCTCTTTAGTGAGGGCTCCATTCTTTTCCATTAGATCTACAACTACTACATCAAATTTACTTGTGTTACCATTTGAAAACAATTTAGTAGTGTCAATCTCTTTGTAATGCGTGTCATTCTCTTCAATAACTATCTCTTTCCTTCTTTTCAATGATCTCTTTAACTCATTTCTTGCTTCACTCAATTGATGTAGGGAAAGCTATATTTCAATTGTTTGGTTCTCAATAGACTTTCCCAACTTATAGACTTATATCTTCAAAATCTTTTCTCAAAGCTGCAAAGCTTTACTTTCCAAAGAACTAGGCTTTGATACCAATTGTTGGAAATATAATGGGAAAGGTAAACTTTGAGAGTGGGGGGGGGGGGGGGGCACAGGTGGGGGAGTGGGGGTGAATCAACACTTAAATCTTCAACCTCAAAATCATTCACCACACATCCATCTCACAATCTATGCATATAAATTGAAATACCAAATTAAGCATATACATCCATAGTATGAAAGTAAAAAATTCAACACATGTATGACACATAATATTTGGTTACCTAGAAACCCTCCAAGGAGAAGGTAAAACTAGGGTGGGGATGACACCCACAAATCTTCCCTACTGCAGTAATAAAGTGTATCTAATGAAGGTTACAATGTTTGATCATGAAACATGATCTACCCTGTGTAAGGTATGCCATGTTAAAGATATTGTTAGATCTTACTACGTTAAAGGTTTTCAACACCCTATTAGAAGTGTTCCTGGTAAAAGGACCCTATTATATGATTTACAATAGCTTGTAAAGACTGCTCTATCAAGAGATTCAACTAATTCACTTGTTAAAATGTCTTAGCAATGATCCTGTGGTTATCACTTTGCTGCTAGCTAATAGATCACCTCTTTCCTGATGTGTACTTGATCCCTACTAATAATATGTATCTCTACTATATTCTAATTCCTTTCCTTTGTTCTCCTCTAATTGTTTCTACAATGTATCTCAAATCACAACTCCTTAGTCACCATGAATGCTCTGTTTGTGAATGCAAACTTCTGTTCAATTCTTCTTACACATTCATTAAATTTTTTAGGGTTTGTCCTCCTTAAGAATACCTAGGTGACTTGGCGTTAGTTATGAATTGACCATTGTGATTCATCCATTTTTTTGCTTAACCCTTCCCTTTTTTTTGATTGGCTACATGTATTGCTGGTGTAGGAGCACACTTAGAAAACCTCCATTGTTTGAGTGATTGTTGGCTTGTACTTGACTCTAGCCAAGTCAAGATCATAGGTTAGTTTGGTTTTAGACCTTAGAAGTTCATTTTCATTGCTGACTAGGTGAGTTAGTCACTAGGACTAAGGCCACTCAAATAGCCATTGTTAGTTGTTATTTCAATTTCTTAAGTGTGTAGAGGTAATAGTGAGTTGGAGTTTTTAAATGTGTCCTAACACATAGGATAGGTAGGAAAGATTCTTTAAGGTCATTTATGATGTTTATACATCAACCTAGAGGGGTTAAAGGTTCTAGAAACAAGGGTAATGGCATAAGTGCAAAGATGCCAAATGTTGCTAAAAAGTTATCACGACAACATTTGCAATTTATTGCAAATATTGCATGCAACTTGGTTACCTTAGATCCCCTAAGTATGAGGAGTGGAAAATATAGTAAGATGGCTTAAAATATAGGGAAAAGGCATCTACTACTTATTGAAGACTCAATCTCGAGTTAGGAGGTTGGATTGTAAGAAGTTTTTGGAAAAACAATAGTGATTGTGATTATTATTAGTGTGCAAATTGAGCATTTCATTTTATGTGATTCTATATGGATTGAAGGAGTAAAACTTGTATTGGATTCATGTAATAGGATTAGTTTTAAGTGTTTTTCATTATTTTTACTTTGAGTGTAGAAGTATTTTAGTTTCTTTAGTAAATTGTTTTGTATATAGCTTGTTCACTAGATTTGTGTTGACCAGTCTGTAAAGAAATGGCTCCCCCATGAAATATAACAATGGGAAAAACCTGAGGGTAGATGTAATGGATAGGGGAGTCATTAGTGTACATGTGTATAGGATTATGAGTTGTGAAAGTTTGGGAGGCTATTTTTAAACTCAAGCCTTAGGCGACCTAGGAAGGCCCAGTTAAAGGTGTGATAGTGTTGAATCCAATGGTTAAGTGTAGGGAATGAAAGGGATGTAAAAAAAAAGTAAAGTTATAAGAAGGGGATAGTTATATATTGATATATCCTAGAGATTGAGTTCTTTCCATTCCATCTAGGTAAGTTTCTGAACAAGTTTGTGGTCTAGTCCTAAGAAATTTGCCTTTTAGTCCTATTTGACCTACATAATAGGAATTACATGTATGGAAAAATTAGGGTTTCAAGACCTACAAAATATTTTGGGGAATTCAAAAGGGTGTTCAAGTCTAGAGTTCGTTAACTTGGTTTTTTGGAGAGCTTTTGCAAGAAAGAGGAATTAGTGGATTCCAAGGGCTAATTGGAACTAGGCCTAATTAGGCTTCTTTGAGACAAAAAATTGAAATTGTTAAGGAGGAGGTCTAAAGATCTTTCCAAATGGAAAAAAATGGAAGAAAATGGAGTGATCTAAAGTTGATGTATGACCCTGTAATGAAGGATGATGTTGTGAGAAAATTTCACTTAGGTCCCTCTAAGTGTGTGTAGAGAAGAGTACTAAACTAGTGTGTTAGTCTTCTAAGGGTAAGCACAAAGGGTAAAACTCTTAGAGAAGAGTTTGGATTGGTGTTAGTTAATAATCTAAGCCAATTAGGGACCTAGGTGGACTAGGTGCCTAGAAGAGACAAGCTAGGTCTCTTGAGGAGCAGTGCAAGCACCCTTGGAACACTCACACCATATTGGTATCAGAGCTTGAGTTTGATTAGACTTGTGGTGGATGTTGCAACCTAAAAAATTAGTGGGAGATAGTAAACCAAGTGGAATAGTATAAGACACAACCATGGTGACTCATTGATTTATCCAAGAAAGTTGAAGAACAAGAAGACAAAAAGTCATTAAGGGAAAGAATAGCTCAAATGGAGCAACTCTTGGATGAAGTCCAAGACAAAGCTAATAGAGTCAAAGAGAAGATTGACCTAAAGGAAGAAAAAGAAGCAAGGGAGAAGGAACTAGAGTTAGAAGAAGAAGCACTAACCCCTAACCCTATTCTTCCTAAAGAGTCATTCTTAAAGGCATTAAAAACATTGTGTGGCAAAACTCTAGAAGGAGTACTACTATTTAGTGGACAAAAGGATCTAGATTTAGTTGTGGACTAGATTGATAGCATTAAGAACCATTTTGAATGTGATGGTATCTTTGAAGCACAAAACATTATGGTGACCAAGTCTAGATTAAGAGGTTTAACTCTTACTTGGTGGAAGTTTATGCAAATTGAAAGAGAGAAGGATGGGAAAGGTCATATTGTTACATGGATGGGTATGGTAAACAAAGTGAAGCAGACCTATCTTCCTAATGACTATGATATTCAACTTCATAGGAGGAGACAAAATCTTAGACAAAAAGATTTGGATGTCCAAACATATACCTAGGAATTTCAAGAATTGTGTTTGAGGTCCAAGGTAGTTGAAGAGGAAAGCATTAAGCTTGAAAGGTACTTGAATGGCCTCCAATGGCCTATTCAAGAAGAGATGAGTCTAGTAAATTTCAAAACCATTAGGCAGTGTTATCAAATGGCCTTGAAGATAGAAGAGAAAAACAAGAGGAAGCAAGAAATCTCTAAAGGTAAATCTAAGAGCAAGGATAATAAAGGTCAAAGAGGTGGCTATGGTGGAAGAAGTTTAGATTCAAGGACTCAAGGTGAGGTAAAATTTATTGAACAATAAGAGGGAAGCTCAAGTAGAGGTGGTGGAGGAAGAAACTCTAATTCTAGAGGAAGGAGTGGTGGACATAGAGGAAGAGGCAACTACTTTTCCAATATGAAATGCTAAAATTGCAATCAAATGGGGCACCTAGCTTATAGATGTCCAGAGAAAAGTGGTTCATTACAAGGAGTTGAAAAGAGGACAATTCTAGTTCAAGATGAGTCCAATATAGTAGACAAGAATATTGAAGTACTACTGAATGCAGAAGGAGGGGAGAACCTCATGATGAGGAGAACTTTGATCAAGGAGCCAATGAAGGAGGAGCCAAGCCAAAGAAGATCTTTATTTAGGATAAAGTGAAAAATGATGGGAAAAGTGTATAGAGTCATTATTGACTCATGGCCTACTAAAAACATTGTGTCAGAGGAAACAATTAGCAAGCTAAAACTAACAAGGATACTCCATGCTAATCCTTATAAGGTCACATGGCTAAACAAAGGGTAACATGTATTAGTAAATGAGAAAGCATGGGTGGAGTTCTCAATTAGAAGGTATAAAGATAAAGTTTTATGTGATGTGTTACCTATGGATGCATATCATTTGCTCCTAGGTAGGCCATGGTAATTTGATCACCAAGCTATCCATGATGGAGGAAATAATTCCTATACCTTTAAGAAGGACAATGTGACCTTCAAAATACAATCATTGATGGAAGATGCTAAAGCAAAGATACCTATTCCAAATGTTCTCATGGTGAGTGAACTGGAGTACCTAAAAACCATGGAAGAAAGTGAAGGTGTAGATTTTGCATTGGTGTTGAGACCAAAGGAGGGAAATAAAGATAAGGAGACTAAGAGGGAAAAGTTACCTAAAGAGATTCAAGGGATATTGCAAGCTAACCAAGGTATTGTAAGTGATGGAAAACCATAAACCTTACCCCCTAAAAGAGCTATAAGCCATATGATAGAACTTATTCTAGGAGCTAGCCTACCTAACAAAGTAGCCTACAAGATGACCCCTCAACAAGATGAGGAAATAGCAAGACAAATACAAGAACTCCCAAACCAAGGCCTAATTAGGAAGAGTATTATTCTATGTATCATACCTACTATACTTGCACCAAAGAAAGGAGGAACTTGGAGGCTTTGATTGGATTCAACAACCATTAATAGGATAACCGTTAGGTATAGGTTCCCTATTCCTAGGATTGAAGACCTAATGGACTATCTAAGTGAAGCCAATTACTATAGCAAGATAGACTTGAAGAATATTTATCAAAAATTAAGGATACATGAAGGAGATGAGTAGAAAACAACCTTCAAGACTAATGAAGGGATATATGAATGGATTGTTATGCCATTTGGATTGTTTGATGCTCCCTCCACATTCATGAGACTCATGAATGAAGTTCTCAAGGACTACATAGGCAAGTTTGTCGTTGTATATCTAGATGATATACTAATGTGTAGCAAGACAAGGAGTGAACACCTAGAAAAACTTGACATTTATTTCAAGAAGTTATATGAGGAGAAGTTGGTGATCAAATTGGAGAAGTGTGAGTTCATCAAAATAGAGCTAGTGTACCTTGGGTTTGTTCTAGCACATGGTCAACTGAAAATGGATACTAGAAAAGTTGAAGCTATCATGAATTTGCCTACTCCAAAGTTAGCAATAGAGGTAAGAAGTTTTCATGGTATTGCACAATACTATAGGAAATTCATAAGACAATTTAGTGCAATTTGTGCTCCTATGTTGGATACTATCAAAGGAGGAATGAAAACCAAGTTTGTGTGGAATGATCAGGCTAACAAGAGCTTTAAGTTACTCAAGAAGAAGATAGCTACCCAACATATTTTAGTGTTACCAAGCTTTGAAAGGATTTTTACTATTGAGTGTGATGCTAGCAATGTAGCAATTGGGTTTTTTTTAAGCCAAGAGGGAAAACCAGTAGCTTTTCATTTTGAAAAGTTAAGTGAAGCCTATAGGAAATACTCATCGTATGACCTAGAAACCTATGCATTGGTCCAAGCTCTAAGAAAGTGGAGGCATTATTTTCTTCCTAAGGAATTCATATTGTATTCATATAATCAAGCACTTAGTTTCTTGAATTCATAAGAAAAGTTAAGTCACAAGCACATGAAGTGGGTTGAATTCCTACAAGCATATACCTTCAATATAAAGCACACGAAGAGTGTTCTAAAAAAGGTGACAGATGCATTGTCTAGAAGAGCACACACACTCCAAGAAATTTAGTTGAAGAGAATGAGGATAGATCATTTTAAGGATCTATATGCATATGATGAGGACTTTTCTAACATATATAAGGTATCTGTTGAATAAAAGAATCATTTTCATAGTAGGTATGCTAAATATACTTTGCAAAGTGATATTTTATTCAAAGGGAATCAGTTGTGTATTCCTAGAGGACCTATTAGAGAGAATTTGATACAAGAAAATCATAATGGAGCTATGAGTGGATATTTTGGGATCACGAAGACCTAAGATCTTGTTTCAAGGTTTTACTATTAGCCTAGAATGAATATGGATCTTAGAAGGTATGTGGAAAGTTGTGTCATATGTCAAAAAACTAAGGGCACTTCTACAAATGTTGGTCTTTACCAACCACTACCAATCCCTATTAGGCCATGGGAATTTCTAAGCATGGATTTTGTAGTTGGGTTACCCAAGACAAGAGGAGGCATGGATAGTGTGTATGTATTTGTAGATAGGTTTAACAAAATGGCTCACTTGTGCCATGCAAGACCACTAGTGATGCCACTCATATAGCTTCCCTATTCTTCAAAGAGATTGTGAGAAGCCATGGGTTACCTATCAACATTGTTTCAGATAGGGACACTAAGTTTATGAGTCATTTTTGGAACTCTTTGGAAAATTTTGGTCACCAACTTGTCCTTTGGATCAGCTTACCACCCCCTAACTAATGGTCAAACCAAGGATGTTAATAGGAGTCTTGGAAATCTTCTAAGATGCTTGAAAAAGGAGTAT
This sequence comes from Cupressus sempervirens, assembly GCA_028749045.1. NCBI lineage: Eukaryota > Viridiplantae > Streptophyta > Pinopsida > Cupressales > Cupressaceae > Cupressus > Cupressus sempervirens. The sequence continues at coordinate 378,136,348 of CM053785.1, forward strand.
GGACAATAGTGGGACCAACTGATTGGACAAGCTGAATATGCCTACAATGACACCATAAATAGATCTATAGGGAAGAGTCCATTTAAGATCATTTATGGGCTACATCCTAGAGGTGTCTATGAGTTGAGATTTTTGAAAGATGGAGGGAAGGCAAGTGGTTATGTTGATGATTTTGCATATGCCATGAAAGAAGTTCATGAAATAGTGAGGAAAACATTGATAGAGAAAACCATGAAACATAAGGAAAAGATGGATGAAAGTAGAAGGGTAGTTGAGTTCAATATTGGTGACTTAGTCATGGTGCATCTTAATAAGTCAAGACTGAAGAAGGGAGTTCCTCACAAGTTGCAGATCAAGAGGATAAGACCCTATCCTATATTGGCTAAGTATGGCGACAATGCATTCAAGGTTGAACTGACTGAAGATAGTGGACTATCACCAATCTTAAACATTGTAGACTTAAGCCATTACAAGGGAGCATAGCAAGAAGTGAATCATATTGTTCATGAAGTGGTCAAAGATGTAGATGATCTCCATTTACTTACTACTATAGTTACAGGACCAGATAACATACTAGACACAAGATTCTATAAAAAGACTAGATCAAAGGAATACAAAGAACACTTGATAAAGAAGCATGGATATATGGATGTTGATGCAATATGGATAAATTAGTCAAAGTTCAAGAAGCTAAGGATTAATCCAAATATCCTCAATCTAAGGGTGGATTAATCTTTTCATTTTGGGGAGGATGGTGCAGGACACACAAAGGAAACTTCCATTGTTTGAATGATTTTTGGCTTGTACTTGACTCTAGCCAAGTCAAGAGCATAGCCTAGTTTTCTTTTAGACCTTAGAAGGTCATTTGCATTGTTGTCTAGGAGATTTAGTCATTAGGACTAAGGACACACAAATAGCCATTCTTAGTTGTTATTTCAATTTCTTAAGTGTGTAGAGTAATAGTGAGTTGGAGTTTTTAAGTGTGTCCTAACCCATAGGATAGGTAGGAAAGATGATTTAAGGTCATTTATGATGTTTATACATTGACCTAGAGGATTTATAGGTCTTAGAAACAAGGTCATGGCGTAAGTGCAAAGATGCCAAATGTTGCTAAAAAGTTGTCATGACAACATTTGTAATTTATTGCAAATGTTGCATGCAACTCGATTACCTTGGATCCCTTAAGTATGAGGAGTGGAAAATACACTAAGATGTTCTAAAATATAGGGAAAAGACATCTATTACTTATTGAAGATTCAATCTCAAGTTGGGAGGTTGGATTTTAAGAAGTTTTTGGAAAAATAATACTGATGGTGACTATGATTAGTGTGTAGGTTGAGCATTTTCATTTTATGTGATGCTATATGGATTAAAGGAGTAAAAATTGTATTGGATTCCTATAACAGGATTAGTTTTAATTTTTTTCATTATTTGTACTTTGAGTGTAGAGGTAGTTTAGTTGCTTTAGTAGATTGTTTTGTATATAGCCTATTCACTAGATTTGTGCTAACCAGTCTGTAAAGAAATGGCTCCCCCATGAAATCTAACAATGGGAAACACCTAAGGGTAGATGGAAAGGTTAAGGGAGTCATCAATGTACATGTGTACATGATTAAGAGTTGTGAAAGGTTGGGAATCTTTTTTTAAACTCAAGCCCTAGGTGAGCTAGGAAGGCTCAATTAAAGGTTTGACAGTGCTGAATCTAATGGTTAAGTACAAGAAATGAAGGGGATTAATAGAAAAAGTATAGTTATAGGAAGGGGATAGTCATATCTTGATATATCCTAGAGATTTAGATCTTACTAGTCTATTTAGGCAAGTTTCCAAACAAGTTTGTGGCATAGTCCTAGGAAATAGGCCTTTTAGTCCTATTTGACCTACACAATAGGAATCATCTATAGATACAACTTAGGGTTTCAAGACCTACAAAATATTTTAGGGAATCCAAAAGGGTGTTTGAATCTAGAGTTTGTTAACTAGGTTGTTTGGAGATTTTTGACAAGAAAGAGGAATTAGTGGATTCCAAGGGCTAATTGGAATTAGGCCTAATTAGGCTTCTTTGAGACAAAAATTTGAAATCATTAAGGAAGAGTTCTAAAGATCTTTCCAAATGGACATAAATGGAAGAAAATGGAGTGATCTAATATTTATGGATGACCCTGTAATGAAGGATGAGATTTGTGAGCAAATTGCACTTAGATCCCTCTAAGTTTGTGTGGAGAAGAGTACTAAATTAGTGTGTTAGTCTTCTAAAGGTAAGCACAAAGGGTCAAACTCTTTGAAAAGAGTTTTTATTGGTGTTATTTAATAATCTAAGACAATCAAGGACCTAGGTGGACTAGGTGCCTAAAAGAGACAAGCTAAGTCTCTTGAGGATCAGTGCAAGCACCCCTTGGAACCCTCACACCATATGCATAGGGATCCATAATAAAGATTTGTTCTTATCATCTAAGATCATAAAAAAATCCTTAAGTCAGCTCAAAAATGATTTACATGGAAGTTTGTGCATTACAAATTACTATGTCAAAATTTTCTTACTCGACATTTGAAGTCCATGATGCTTCACATCAACTGCAACTTCAATGCTATAATTTGACCTCTAAATGACTCGGCACTCATTGATCACTCAACATATGAATAACTCAACACATAGTATCTTCACGACACTCGAGTGACTCAGCACTTACTAGTTACTCAACACATACTTTATATCTCTCGCTTGGCATATATTATCTGACAACATCTGCTAGGCATGTATTACTTGTTCGACATGAACTAAGTAAATGAATTAAGTATACTGTCACTCATATGTCAAAACCAATTTGAAATTAACATAGACCTATTTAATAGATGTTAATGTGGTGGGTTTTTTCAGCTTTTCCTATTGTCCACGCATATAGAATACAACTACACGTGCATTCTCAATTCAGAGTAGCATTCACAAGTTTATCAAATCAATGGTATGATGTTAATGGGGAATTTTTTAATGGAATGAATGAATGTTATTAATGAATTAATTAATTTTAGACATTAATAGAGAATTTAGATGTTGGGGCCTAGGGGGGGATAGGGTGGGGCCAAATGAGCTTCCACCTTCACATGGTTGGCCCTGATTAGTAGAGAATATTAAACTATTATTGAAACCAAGTAAGCTCAACATTAACCTATGATTGCATCATAATTAATTGTGTGAATCTCTTGGTTTTAGGCAATTTCGAAGGATGCCATAGTTCAATATGAAATCTCAATTGATATGCATATGACATCAAGCAGAGCTTAAAAAACTCAACAATTTTTTATAGACCTATTAAATAAATACTAATGTGGTGTGTTTTTTCAGCTCCGCCTATTGTCAATGCATATAGAACTCAATTGCACGTGCATTCTCAATTTAGAGTGGCATTCACAAGTTTATGAATTCGATAGTATAATGTTAATGGTGAATTTATTAATGGAATCAATGAAAAAAGTTTAGATTAAAGAGGAATTTAGTTGTGGGGGGGGAGGGGGCGAGTGGGAGTAGTGGCCCAAATGAGCTCCCCCCTCCATGTGGTTGTCCCTGATTAGTAGACAATATTAAACTATTCTTGAAACCAAATGAATCTAAAAATTAACCTATGATTGCATGACAACTAACTATGTGACTCTATTGGTTATAGGCATTGCAGAAGGATGGCATAGTTCAATATGTTGCTATAATTCAAATAGCTTTAAAGTTTTGGCTCATTTTTCCTATGGTTCGATGATGTTTTATACATAGAACATATGCCCACTGAATATACAAGTCGATCATGTATAACTGATCTTTACTTCTACAAAAAAATTGATAATCCACATTACACAAGTAGAAAATTGTTTTATGTATACTTTAGTTACCCATCACAATTGTGATGACTTATTTTGATGGATAGCCATGTCGCCCATAGCACAATTGTCACATACACGTCACACTTGCAATGACCTTTTCTGATGGATAGTTGTCACTTCTACAACATGGTTGTCACAAATTGTGATGGTTGACTAAAATCCTAACTCGTCATAATTGTGACAGTCTACTTTCACAATTGGGATGACATAAAGATGAACTCTTTCCCTTTCCCTCTTCTAAGTTATGATAGTTTAATCCATCACACTTTCGACAGACACCCATGTTGTCACAAGTTGTGATAGCAAAAGTCTGACACCCTTCCAATGGTAGCCAATTCATGGTATTGTTGCCTTGACGACAGGTAGCCATCGCAATTTGGGCCCAAATGTAGTAGTGATTGTAATTCCATTATACTTAACTCCTCTTTTCTCAAAATCTTGACTAGCTCAGCTTGCTATCTCTTCTTTTCAAATCCTCTTCATCAATAAACTAATATGATACTCTACACTATTAGTAAATGTCTTAATGGTAAGGTTTGACATAAATGAAAACATAATAATTGTTCCAATTAGAGTTTCCAATACATTGGTTGAGTTATGTATTAAGATGAGGACATAGCAAGGAAGTGAGTTAAGATCAACAAGATAAGTCACCATCATAGTGACATGATAGAGAAGATGTGGTTTGAACTATGAAGTAACTAAAGCTTTGACAAAAGAGGAGAAAGAAGAAAGGACAAATAGGCTACTGTTAGACCTAGCATGGACTAGCAAGGCTACTAGTCTAGACCCTATGACGTAGGCATTACAAGTTCTTCAAGTGAAGCTCAAATATGTGCTCAAATTTTGAATGCATTATGTTTTGGGTGGAATGTTTTAGGGTTCAACACATAGAGAAGGAAGAATGAATATATATTCTAAATAATTCAGTATTGAAGTGTTTGGACAAAAAAGGAAATGTGAGACAAAAGAGTAAAGATTTAACACAAAAGGATTTTTGTATAGATAAAGAACAACTAGCCAGTGCATACTGAAGCATTGCATGCAAGACAAAGAAGAAAATGAATGTCGTGACACAAAATATGTCACTGAGAATGCCATCATGACAAGGGAAGATCAGGATATCTTCTTGATATACACTAAATATCTAACAAGCAAGATGTTTCATATAGTTTAGATCAATATTTTATTACTTTCTAATCATTGTAATCATTTTGTAAGATCTTATCTAGGCATGCTTCAACATAAATCATATTGTAAGTCCTCTAACAAGGTGCCTCTTAGAAGGAGTTCTTAAATCCTTTGACAAGGTAGCTTTGACAATCTCTAGTAATCCTAACAAGTTGCAAACATTATTAACTAGATGTGTTCTTAGAAAGAATAAGTTATGGCTCTTAATCAAACAACATTTTATTTGTAGTAAAAGGCTAGTGGGTATATTATTGCCATTATGGTTTTCATCCTCTCACCGAGGGTTTCCACGTACAAATATGTGTGTCACATGATGAATTCTTTTATGTGTGAGTTTACATGCTTTTATCTTATTGCATTCATTATTACTCTAGTAGTTAAGTGGTTGTTGTTCAGTCTTGAAAGAATGTTTGTGGAGAAAACTAACATAAGTGTTCATACTAGTTCACCCCCAAACCCCGCCCCCCCACTGCTTTGTTTTTAGTTTCAATCATATTGTTCATTTCATTTTAATGCTTGTTATGGTATGTGTAGTTGTATAATTTTTTGTATATTTATAGAATGGCTTGAATTTGATGACATTAAGAAAGATTAGGTTGTTCCTCCACCTAATTATGAATTAATGTTAAAATTAGTAGAACACTAGCTAACCTCTCTACACAAGTTAGGTCCTAGAATTATAAGTAATCTATTAGATTCTATGACAACCCAATCTAAGTCATTGGATGTGTAGTAGTGTTTCATCTATCTTCAATTTTACAGTATAATGTACAAAGTTTAGTATTCTCATGGAAACACAATTGTGACTTTCTAGTTGACTTGCTACAAGTTTGAATTTACGATCATAACACATGCCTTGAGTCATTCTCAAATTCTATTGATCTATATTTTTTGTTGATGAAAATAGGCTAGGAATTTAATGTTTCTCCAAGATTGTTTTAAAGCAAGAATTTTCATTGATATGTGTTTGTGTTGACAAAAATGATGTGTTTAGGTTGATGAAGCAATTAATTGACTAATAATGAAGGATATTAAGTACAACATATTTGAGAACACTAAAGAAAATGTTACAATCTAACAAATTACACTTGAGAGGAACCCAATTTTTTTTAATTCCACTTTTTAAAGCACAATAGTCATTGTAGTCTATACACCAAATCACCTTAGAGAATTGGCTTCCAACTCCAATTTCTTGCGGGTGTTGTTTCTTGTGTGTTTTGATAGGTTTACAACCTATATTGCTAGGTCATGTTATTAGTTCAAACTTCAATTGCAATAGATAAATTACACAAGTCTGGCTCTAGGTACTCCTTGGTAGTTAGATTCTTAAATGTTATTCTTATGTTGTTACATGACATGGAGATAAATATATGACTTACAGAGCATGTGGTAGTCATTCCTTACCATCTAGGTCTTCATATTATTTCTCTAAAGTTTAGGGGCTTGCCTATAAAAATTATATGGAGCATGAAATTTTCTAGAATTTTCCACTATCAGGCTATGTAGAAGTACCTCTACCATAAGGATGTGAAGCAATAGACAGTTCATGTGTTTACAAAGACCAATCAACTCATCTATATTGAGAGGAGCCTTGTGATTTGCAAATAGAGTCATTAGAGTGATGTTTAGAATGATAATTGTAGCAGTTGAATAATTATATCTTTAAGAGAACATATGAACAAATTATTGGTTAAGAATATTTAAAGAATGAGAAACTATAGAAGCTTTAGAAATAATATATATTTTCTATCTTTCCAAGTGTTGAATAAAATCTACACTTTGAAATCTTTCCAAACTTGAATGAATTTTACCAAATCTATAATTTTATGGATAACTAATGATTGCTAACCAGTTACAAACTCTCAATCAAGATATAAACTTGGGAGTTTACATTCATAATAATTCTCCACGTCTTATTTGGGGACTCTAGAGCAAGATAAAGTCTCAATAGAAGACATTACAATATATGTAATTTGCCTCAAAGACATACTTTTATTATAAAAAAGGTAAATTAAAAGTGCATATTCTAATGACAAAGGACACAATTAGAACATATTATTTTGTTTGATAAAAAAGATAGAGACCTTCCACAAAAATTGTTGATCTAGAAGGGAACACAACTCACCCTTGCACAAGCTCCAATGCCCAAGGTTTATAAGATTGAAATAAAAGTCCCTAAAACTGAGGAGACATATATAAGCTAGGAGAAGCTTCAAAGGTTTTGTCCAAAATAACATAATTTCTTTCTTAACTAAAAAATGTAATGACAATAACATTATTTACAATAGGGAGGAAAAGTAATTCAAATCATAATAGATTACCTTGAATATTTCTTGAAGTATTTGATCTTTTTAATAGTAACAAAATTTCATAATAAGAGGTTCAATTTTAATTCATATATAAGAACTAAACATAAATTTGATTGTTGTCAATCAATCTCTCAATTTCCAATGCAACTTGAGAATGTATGCTTTTAAAAGAAACTGCTATAGTGGGTTGATTGTGCTTATGTGCCTCGATTAGGTATTTTGACTTGACCATATTAGTATCTTTTCATCTTCATGCCATCCCACCCTTATAGGATGACATAGATCATTCCCTTTCACAAAAGAAGCGGTAGAGAGATGACTTCAACACATGAAAAATGCATTAGACAACATTCTATAAATTGATGTTGATTCAAAGAATTGTATGTAGAATTTCTTTAGGTACTAAATTCTTGTCATTCTTTCACAAGAAAATTTGTAAGGCTTAAAGTTTTGATTGAATTTGGGAGTATAATTTTTTTTTTTGTGACATTCACACAACATTTTTTCTTGCAGTGGCAAATCAAATGATGAATGAACATGAAAGATGTGCTCACAATCCACAACATAAGAAATGAATTGAATTCCAATTGGATTACCCTCAACATAAAGTGAACTTTATAGATAATATATTTGATGTTGAAGATTAATTAATTAATGCAGGAGTGCCTATACATTGGAAATATATCTAAGCATAATAACCAAAGTGATTATGTAACTGAAAGTCCCCAATACATGTTTCTACTACCATGATAATCATATATTTTTATATTTTATTGGAAATATATCTAAGCATGATAACCAAAGTAATTTATGTAATTGCAAGGCCTAAATAAATGTTTTTAATATCATGACAATCATATATTTTGAGATGTTATTCCATGCTAAATTTATGATGTTGTACAAGGTAGGTGTACCTCCAAAGGAGATGACCAAGCCCCCAACAAATGCAACACAATGGAATACAAAAAAGATACAATTCAAATAACACGCTTATAAACAAGAGATCTTCATTTACAATACTAAATACTAATTGATAAGACAACTCACATTACAAAATGATAAGAAACATTTCAAGCTATAAGGCCTTCATGGTTAGGGTCAATTACATTCCAGATTATAGACCAAACTCGTTATTCCAAGATTACTCAACTATATACTTCTTGATCATTTTCAATCATGATATTGATGATGTTGATACTAAGACTCAGGGATACTACATATATAGCCATCATGACACTTAGGTCAGCATAGTGTTCACAATCTCCAATAAGGAAACATGCATTATAATATAGATATGACCATCAAATAATTAATGACAAAATACATAGTACATGAGATAACATTATGCAGCCTCAGGTATAGATACACACATTAACCAACTTCATAGATCCAAAAGCATGTAAGAAAACTCTTAAATATATTACCTCACCAAATTAAATACCAAGCATTGCATGAAGAACAACATAGGAAATCAACACCTGATAAGATGAAGCATAAATTCTGTCAGTTGTCACAATAAATTTTGTGTCCTTAGGATAATATCACATGATATGTCCATAATATGAATCCAAGCTCACAAAATCTAGAGAAGACAAACAAGTGTTCATCAAATCAAACTATTAGATTGGTAATTGTAAAATAGAAAACAATAAATATCTTTTTGGGTAATGCAAGATGTCCAATAGCCCAAGGATGCTCCTGATCAAACATCCAAGGTGTTAAAAATATGTTCCATAAGGACTTATAAATATATAAAAGAGTTTAGAACATAAATCCCACTCTCATTCTTAATCCACAAATCCTCTTCATCAATCAACATAGAAGTTTGTTCAAAGTCACTTCTACAACCGACTATATCATCAAAAATCTTTGATCTACTGTCATTGTTACAACTATCAGGATTAAATGAATCATACCTTCTAAATTCCTTCATTTGGCTAGAATATTTCTTTCTTTTTTCTCCACTCTTAATCATAGGATTAGTAAATAACTTCAAGTTGGACTATCTTTCATCAGTAGTAACCTTAACCACAGGTCTTGTTGTCTTCAAATTGAAAGTATTGAAAATGCTTAGGTTCTTTAACAACTCCCTCATCCCTCAAAGGAATCAAAACAAATTTCTTACCATCTTTCTTAACTATAACAATATTCTTTCTGCAATCATGTATAGCTCTGCAGTCAAACTGTTAAGGTCTTCCAAGTAAAACATGACAAGTACTCATGTCTACTACATCGCATAAGACTTCATCCTTAAAAGGTCAACTACTGAAATCAACCAAGCATAATTCTCTAACCTGCACCCAATGAACATCTTGAAACCAACTGATACAATAAGGATTAGGTTGTTTTAATCTTTGCAAACCAAGTTTCCTAACCATCTATTTAGAAAAATGATTATCAGTACTACCCTCATCCATAATAACTTTATGACATTTAACTCTAGACATACAAATAGTTTAGAATAAGTTTCTTCTTTGCACTAGTTCTACATCGTTCTTATCCACCATGATTCATCTCATCAAAATATATTCTTCAACTTTTTGGTGAAGCCAAATCACCATCATAAGATTCCACTTTCATATCTTCTTGTGTAATACCCCTCCTATATTTTATCATTGTTAATTTCATCATTTAAGTCCTACCAAGTCCTTTATGAACTTGTCAATTCTTAGGAATATTTGAAATGCAATATTCAAATATGTAGAGTAATTGATTTACATCAGTTAGTTGTGATTGTGTACTTGCTTTTGTGATACTTTTATTGCTTTTAGTTAGTTAATGAAATTACCTTCATGATGATGTCATATGACATGTCTTCAAAAGATATTTATTGTATCCTCATGGTGATGAGATGTTCATGTTAGATTATGATGTTTTACTACTATACTTACCACATACTTGCATGGATATTGTGTGCATGGATATTTTATATTTCTATTTGATTTGCTTGATGTGGTTGAGGGAGGGAATCATAGTCACCTGCTAGTCAGGATCTATACAATGCACCACTCCCCACCATTACCTGTTTAGTTTAGTTATAAATGCACATGTATATGCTCGTCTTTTATACAAGTTTGTAGGTATCAAGCATCAACTTCCCTGAATTTCTAGGATGAGCATGCCTATCACAATAACTCAATGATAAGAATGAAGAGATAATGTTAAGGTCCAATCCCATCCATATCCTAATTGCTTGTCTTGAGAAGGAGAACATGTATTAGACTGCCTACCCTTCTTAAACTCATGAGTTATCTTTGTGTGTGTTGTTTGATTTTGAGTTTTGGTCAATTTTGCTAATGTTCATTTTATGTGGATTTGGCTATATGATTTATTTGGTAAATTATTTAATTATAATATTTAGATTATTCATATAATTTTGAGAATTATTAAATACTATTTAATTAATAAGAAAATATTAAAATATGAGAATATTTAGTTAGTTTAAAATTCATTAACATGTTATTTAATTTAAAAGACTTAATTTAGAAGTCTAATTTAGAAAATTGGCTAAAGAGAAATTAAAATACGATGATATTTAATTAATTAAAAATTAATTAAATATTTGCTTCGGTTCAAAAGATTTAATATAAAAGTCATATTTTAAGAAATTAAATAAAAGAGATTTGTTGTAATTATTTAAATAAATAATGATTCAATTAGAGTTGCATTCAAATAATATGCTTTAGTTATTATTATTAATTGAAATAATAAATTATGCTTTTAGAAGTGTTTTGCATAAATAATAAGTGGAGAAAAAGAAAAGAAAAGAATATTTTAATGAAAATGACTTTAACTATGCATAAGAGGTTTAAATAAATTAAAAGTAAATATTATTTAATAAAGTTAGTGACTTTTTTTATGAAATTAGAGGTTAGAAACCCTAAGTAGGGTTAGGGCTCTTTATTAAGAGTTTTATTTGATCATTTGAGGACACATAGGTTTTGGGGAGAGCAACCAAGAATTGAAATTAAAGAATTATTGAAGGATAAGGAATATTTGGTTTACATGTGTTCACCAAATTGTCTAGAATTAATGTTTTTAAATTGAGGTAGAATTTGAGAATCCTCTATGGAAATTATTTTTGAAAATCTATCTTCCTTATGTCTGCCACGTTGTTGGAGTTTATTTGTTAAAATTTATAGGATGATATCTTGGAACAATTATAATTTGCATTTGAAAATAGAATTTGACTCATGTATTGTTTGAGAAACTCTGTGAGAAGTAAACAGTAAAATCATGCTATTGAAAATTGTATTGGAAAATCTAGCTTTGAGCAACTAGTAGAAAATTCACATTGAAATTCAAAAAAATTAGGAAACTATGATTTTTATATTCATCTCAAAACCTTTCTTAATATGAGAATTCAACAATAGAAAATTGGAGAAAAACAAATACATTCAAATAGAGAATAAAGTATATTATGATTACATGTTTTCAAAATATCAAAGACATGTGAATATAATAATTACATGTTTATTCCTTTTTTTATTAAAATATAATATAATTTTCTAATTTATAAAAATAGAAAAAAAATCTTATTATTATTAATTATTATTTTAGAAAATTAAAAAATAAAAATTAAAAAATAGTTATTTATTTATTTTGAAAATTAAATAAATAAATATTACTTATTTTCTTATAAGTGATTTTTTAATAGTACTACTTTTTAAAACTCTTAATTGGATATAACTTATTATATATTTATTAATGTAAATAGAATTATAAATTAATTTGTCGATAGGCTATTGTAGTTGAAAACTCGTCAGTCATATGATGATAAGGCAATTAGAAAGGACAAGCAATAGGAAAAGTTTAACGACAACTATCATGTCTAGATGAGGCATTTATTTATAATGGTAGAATGTTAATGGAATACCACTTCTACAAATGGTTTTCCATTCTACATGCAAATCATACTCAACCAATGTTATGGTCTTCTCATATGGTTTTATCACTACGCTTTCAAAATTGTGTAATGTGGTCTATTGTAGGCCTTGATGGTGTACTTTGTAGGATATTTGGGTTGAGGAGATTTTTTAGAATCCACAAAGGATTATTGCCTACTCAGAGAAGAACTACATATCACAAGCATGTTCAATGATATTTTGAGCTTGTATTATAAGATTACAAGTTGGATTATTGTAATGATTTTTCTCTATATTTCCATAGTGGTCTTTAGTTCTAATGTTTTTTGTTCAAGTGATCTCAGCGGTATTGTTAGGGCTTGCCTAGATGGAAAGTAGTTTTATTGACAATGATTTGGAGCATTTAGGCTGGCGAAAAGCTATAGATTAGAGATTGTGATTCAACTTTTAGTTGGTTGGAAACCTAATTATCGGTGTAAATTGGATGTTGGTAGAGGAGTCACAATGTGCATTACATGGTAGGTATTCTTCCCTTTTCACAGATTCTAGCAAGCTTCTCTAGGGTTTGTAGATTAAATAAAATAATAAGAAGATGGGTTTCGATCAAATGACCTAATTTTTGGTTTCCTGTCAGCATTAGACCTTCTATCTAGTGATGGTCATTGCCTAATTTTTGATCAATTTTTCATGCTTCCTTTTTTGTTGGAAGTCTATTGGGAAAGCAAGATAATGAGAGAGGCAATGAATCCTGATCTATAAAACTTTTATCCTTTGAAACAACTATCAAACAAATCTCTTTCACCACTAACCCTTATCTCAAAAAATACATGAATCACATAAACATATACTAGAATGGTGTTTTAGATCTAATCTATTGATCACAACCATAAACATGAAAGTAAATGATCAACACATGACATAAAGATTTGGTAACCCAGAAGCCCTCCAAGGTTAAGGTAAAACTAGGGTGGGGATGACACCCACAAATCTTCACTACTATACTAACAAATTTTGCCTATTAGGGCTACAATCTTGATCACTTTTGACTATCTACCCTATGAGGGATCTGCCTTATTAAGAGCTTATTAGACTTATTCAATCTACCTTGATTAAAGGATTTAAAACTTACAACTAAGAAAACACTCTGTTAAGAGATTTACCTTGATTCATTTTACCAAAATGTATATGTACCTGATCCTTCAGTTAGAACTCTAATGCTTGATAACATATATCTTTCCAATGTTTGATCCTCTCTCTAATCTGATATAACTTTTCTTTGCACTTCACTACTCTGCTCGGTCACTCTGTTTGATTTTCCTTCAAACTTAACTTCAAGCATCCAAACTTCACTTCTTGTACATACCCAATCACTACTTGAAAATAGGATTTGGATCCTTCTTTTATAACCAACTAGATAAGTTTCTAGATCAAAATCAATGATCCAGATCTCTCCCTTTTACTACTTAAACCTTCAATTTTTGTGATTGGTTGATCACCTTACATAAGGGTTAATGATCCATGCCAAAATTCATAATCGCCTCCTCAAATTACTTGGTGTATTTTGCAATTCCAAAAAAATATGTCAAAACTGGTTCACTCGACACATGAATACCTTGATGCTCCATCGTAACTAAACTTCATGTTGTCCCTTGGCTTCTATATGTTCGACACTTACTGTATGACTCATAGTGAATTAACTTTGCATAGCTTGGATTATATTGTCTTCTATCTCAATTGACATGCATAGGAGTACTCTGTGACCATAGACTTGCTCGATAAAAATAATTGCTTGACTTTAAATAAACTACGAACAAGTCTAACATACATAGCTTGACCTTCATTGGATGGCTTGGTTGCAATGATGACTAACCAAATCTACCATAGAAATGACTAAGAATTTGATAGTAATAGACAAAAAACCTAGGTCTAGTTTCTTGCCCTAGTTTTTTTGCTTGCCTACACGCACTGAACACTTTATCATCAGAGACATTGCTCACCAATGTATCACTTCACTCTATGAGATGGAATCCCTTTCGTGATATTTTGTCAAAAAAACTCCATTTATTAAGCATATCTTCTAGATACTAGAGTGACTCTCTCATATTGCAAGAAATGGAGGGATTTTTTTTTTTACAAGAGACATATTTTTGTCATGGAAGGCTAGATTGAGAAGAACCTCTTTTCCTCTGAGAGGAATCAACATTTCTTTCCATTGTGCTTGTTTAAAATCTAGTGTAGAGGAGGCTCAATGCATATAATTTTCTTGTTGTGAATATCCAAGTATGGGTATAAAAAATACATATTGGAGAAGGAGGCTCAATGTATCTATAGTTTATTGGGAAAAAAGTTCTCGGATAGCATGGAAATTAAAAT
>CM053785.1:378155952-378248389 GCA_028749045.1 Cupressus sempervirens
ATTTTTAATATTATAAATGTGAAGAATATATACTAGATTTTTTAAAGAACTCATTTTTGTATTTTGTATCCTAAATTATTTTTCTATAGTTGTTGTCACTTTTTTTTTTGACAACACCAAAAAGATTTTTGTGGGGTTGTTATCATAGTCATGGCTTATAAGTTATAACTAGTATTTCTTTATCAAATTATACACAAAGTTATTTTTGGTATTTGTCCCTCACATCTCTATTTCACAAATTTTAATTAAAATAATATATTATTAGATATAATGAGACATTCACAAATACAAATTTGTACATTTTCGAAATCTTCTTCTTTAAGATTTAGTAAGAAATAATAATTTTTTATTTTTCTTAAAAAATTATGAGAATTTTTGAGTGCTTAGAAGGGATTATGTTTTATTTATAACATTTGTAGCATAAATAAGATAAGCTGGAGTACATAATAAATGTATATTTATAATATTATGATTATAATTAAATATTTATGCTACATGCCAAAAATTATAGAATGTATGTATAAGCTTTTATTTTTTTAAGAACAAATAATTCTTCAAGACAATTAAAAATTTGGAAAGTTGAATCCTAGACTTGCTTTATGAATTTCAAATTAAGCATGCTCAAAATTGTACTATTAATCTAGCTTTAAGCATTTTCAAGAGTTAGTGGACGTGACCACTATTTCATTATTAAAAAGATGGAGTTTGTTGACAATAATAGTATTAGCTCAAAATATTTATATTGAAGCAAAAATTATAACTAATAGCAACTTAGGAGAAATAGCGGACTCAAAGAAAGTACTATTGTTGAAAACAAAAATATAGTTGTAGATTGCTTAGTCATCCCTTGTGAATGGCATTGAAATGTACAAAATTATTCTTTCTCTTCTTTTCTTCAAGCTAAAAAAAGTCTTTGGAAATATAATATTTTCTTAAAAGTTAACAACATCAAGAAAGAACATTTTTTTATGAAATATGATTGAAAAAAGTGCTCATTGCACCTTAAAAATTGGAAACAATGAAGGATATGCTAAATGAAGCATACAAACCGTTGAAGGGATTTTGATAAAAGTCTTAGTGGTTAAATTGGATTTTGATAAAAGTCTTCAAATAGTGTGTGTATAAGGTTTGTTAGATTTTGTATGATCTTTTCTTTTGCAACATTCTATCAAATGATATTATTAAATAACATATGAAAAGGAAAAAGAGTGATTTAAAAATAAACTTTGTAAATAGCTTATATATTGCCTTTAATCAGAATTTATTTAATATTAGTTTTAGACTATTTGTTTTTGAAATAAAAAGTGACCAAAACAAGGGAGTTGGCCCTTACAACTAAAAAGTTGGCAACTAGCACACTGCCAGTAGAAACAAGCATAGAGCAACCACTACAACAGAAATCAACAACTAATAACCAATAAATAACACATGATCACTCACAACTACCAGAGTATCATCTATACTAATTCTAAAAACTATAGTACTAAACATACTATGATTGTTCAGAACATAATAATTGTTGGCATAAACAAGCCAACCCAAGTATGAGAATAAGCTATAAACCAACAAATAAGATAACTGCAAAAACATATAAACAAACTAGGGCTAAAAACCCCTAGAGACCTCCACATTATTTCTCATCCTTATCTTTTCCTTTCCTAGCAAGAAGCACCCTAGCCCAATCCTCAGAAAGAAACTTATACAAGAGTTTGGTGTCCTCCATGTCCAACCCCATCTCGTCCTTCTCATGCGCCGATAATTGGAGGGTAGTTGTAGCAGCATGGGTAACCTTCAAAGAAAATTTAGAGGAGTAAAACCCATCCTCTATAAATTTGATCCTTTATTTTCTCCATTTGTGTGCTCTTCTCATTCTATTCCTCCTCCTTCTCCTTGTTTCCTTTTTTCACATTCTTAGACACCCCCTTAATCTTTGTTAATGGCTGGTTCTCATCCTGTAAAACTAGGGGGTTAACAAAAACATTGGTTTTTTCCTTAGCTAGAGAGGAGATGGTGATAGGGGAGATATTTACTTAATTGCTGTCCTCACAGAAGGTGATAGGTTGCAAAGTAAAACTAGCCAACACATGAATAGTCTTAGTTGTTTTGACATTGCCAGGAGACACCCGGGTGTTATCAACAGAGTTTTCACTTTTTTCTTTCTCCTCATTCACCTTTTCTCTCTTGGAGTCAGAATGTTTCTCCTCCTCTAGCTCTCTCCCATTGTTCTTAGAATTCTCCTCCTCCTCCTCCTCCTCGACCCTAAATCTATTGGCCTTTTGTTTATACCTTGCTTGTTACTTGGCTAGCCTCCCTGATCTTCTCCTACCATTTCCTCTCTCCTCCTCCTCTAAATCCCTAAGATCCACCTCCACTGGCTTTTCAATTTTGAATTTTTTACCACCCTTCTGTTCAATTACCAAGTCTGGGTTTTTCTTTTTCTTATTATCCTTACTAGGGGAAGGGTGCGACATGTGGATTCTAATCCTAGTGCTTGTACTCATCAGGGTTTTAGACTACTTGTTAAAGACTCAATTAATTGATCATAATGGTTACACTAAGACTTTAATCAATCATTACAACTGCCAAGACTTTAATCAACTTTAATCATGTTAGACTTATATGTAATTTTTTTTTAATAAATATTAATATTAATATTAATATATAAGTCTAACATGTTTAAATATGTTAGACTAAAGGAAAAGTAAATATTAATATTAGACTTAAGTAGAAGTCAAATTAATATTAATGCAGGAGCATCTTGCATGAGAAATTTAAAATTAAAAAAAAAAAAATTGTGGAGGAGAGAGAAAGTGACGAAAATAGAAAGAAAAATAATTTTTAAAAAAAGAAAATGGAAAAAAGGGAGAAAAGAGGAATTTCTATTTTCAAGATGCCAAGGTGGCATAAATAAAAAAATAAGAAAATGGTTTTCATTCCATTTATCGAGGTGTGTAGGTGACATTTTAGAAGTTTGTGGAAAGTTCCTTAAATCATGCATTTAATATTTGTTACATGATCCACAAAAGAAATGTAATTTTCTAATTGGGCCACATGGTGGTGCTTAGTTGTAATTCTAGAAAGTTGTGGATATTGTAGAAGGTTGTAGGTGAAATTCTAGAAGGTTGTGGATAAGTCATGCATTGTGTGGTAAGTGCCTATTTAAGCAAGGCATATGAGAATTTCTAATCAAGCTATGGAAGGTGAAAGCTCGAGAAGGAGAAGCTTGGGAAGGTGAAGCTTTGGAAGGAAAAGCTTCAAGGTGTGAAAGTTGGAAGGTGTCAAGACTTCAAGGTGTGAAAGCTCTAAAGGTGTAGCTCTTCAAGTAGAAGTTCTTGGTGAAGCTCTTGGTGTGAAGACTCTTATTTGGGATTTCTCTTATGTTGAAGAATTTGTAAACTTCTTTTTGAAGAAGTCATATCTATGATATCATCTTGTGGGTGTTGTAAGGATTTTCAAGTATAATAAAATTTCTTGGGAAGCATTTTATCTCTCTTGCCTCCATGCTGTTGCATTCTTGGTTATGAGTTGGTAAGGGTGGTGTAGCCCTTCATCAAGTGGTATCAGAGTAGGAGTTCCTGAGTGTACAAGCAGATCGCCGAAGTGTGAGGCAGTTTGTACCAGGACCTTGGTTGGGTGAAGTTTATCAAAGTGGGAGTTCTTGAGTGTATAGACAGATCACCAAAGCTGAGGCAGTTTGTACAAGGACCTTGGGAGGACATGTAGATTGATTGATGGAAGACTGAATTTGTTGAGGCATGATTGTAGAGAGCTTGTGGATTGCAAATCCGTTGTCCTAGACTTGTGATGTGGTTCCTGATTGTTTGTGGGAGGTGGCAGGTTGTGATCTGACTTGCAAACAATTCAAGATTATCACAAGGAGCGTGGGAAGGATTTGTTGCAGAGGGTTTACAAAGATCTTGGGAGATGGATCCAAGAGGATTGGACCTTAAGATGATTGTGAAAATCCATGATATAGTGAAAAGGAATTTTTCTAATATCTTTGCTTAGTTGGATGCTAGATTAGTTGATCAAGCTAAAAAGGTCAAGGCAGTAGAGGTTGGTTTTGCTTATCAATTTGTGGAGCCTGATGTAGAACCTGCAGAGCAACTAGAGGTTATTGCTAAATATATTCATAACCTTGTTGATTTTGGGACAGAGGTTGGTTTTCATGATCAATTGGTTGAGTCTGACATGGAGATTACAGAGCACTCAGTTGTGGATGATATAGTTGTTGTTGATGGTGGCTTGAATGTTGTCAAGCATCTTGTTGTGAGCAATGAGATTGCTAGTGTTGAGAGTTTGGAATGTGTTGATGGAGATCTACATGTTGTTGCTAATGTGGAGTTTGTTATTATTGGTATGCTAATGAAGTATTATGTTTAGTTTGTTCCTGGGAGTGAGCATGTTGATTGGATGGTTGAAATACTGGTGTTTGACATATGGATGCAGATGTGGAATATTTGCATGTTGGTTTTCTTGACCCTGTTGAGGTGGAAACCTTTGGTGAAGATGAAAATGGTTGTAGATCTTTTTTTTTTTGGTGTCAAAGTGTGGGACACACTTTTCTATCTACTGGGGAGTCTGATGTAGGAGCATCTTGCATGAGAAATTTTAAAAAAATAAAAAAATAAAAAAAATTGTGGAGGAGAGAGAAAGTGAGGAAAATAGAAAGAAAAATAATTTAAAAAAAAAAATAGAAAAAAGGGAGAAAAGAGAAATTTCTATTTTCAAGGTGCAAAGGTGGCATAAATAAAAAAAAAGGAAATGGTTGTCATTCCATTTATCGAGGTGTGTAGGTGGCATCTTAGAAGTTTGTGGAAAGTTTCTTAAATCATGCATTTAATATTTTTTGTGATCCACAAAATAAATGTAATTTTCTAATTGGACCACATGGTGGTGCTTAGTTGTAATTCTAGAAAGTTGTGGATATTGTAGAAGGTTGTTGGTGGAATTCTAGAAGGTTGTGGATAAGTTATGCATTGGGTGGTAAGTGCCTATTTAAGCGAGGCATATGAGAATTTCTAATCAAGCTATGGAAGGTGAAAGCTTGAGAAGGAGAAGCTTGGGAAGGTGAAACTTTGGAAGGAAAAGCTTCAAGGTGTGAAAGTTGGAAGGTGTGAAGACTCTTATTTGGGATTTCTCTTATACTGAAGAATTTGTAAACTTCTTTTTGAAGAAGTCATATCTATAATATCATCTTGTGGGTGTTGTAAGGATTTTCAAGTATAATAAAATTTCTTGTGAAACATTTTATCTCTCTTGCCTCCATGTTGTTGCATTCTTGGTTATGAGTTGGTAAGGGTGGTGTGGCCCTTCATCAAGTGGTATCAGAGCATACCTTCATCAAGTGGTATTAGAGCAATACTTCATCAAATATTTTAGAAATGAAATTAATATTAATATTTAACCTAACAATATAAATTTATGTTTTTGAATTAAAAGAAGCCTTAACTAGGGGGCTGGCCCTTAAACAATCAAACTTGTCGACAACCAACAGATAACCATCAACCAAAACTACCCCCTACCACTTAATAAAACAAAAGCAAAGTTCGAAACCATAATTAAAAGAGTATTAGTAGGCCTAACATACATACTATCTGTATTAAAACTAGTAAAGCTACATAAATATATAAACAAAAGCATGACAGCCTTAAACCCCTTCAAGTTGAACAACCAACATATTAACAACATAAAAAAGAAGAAGAGAGAACCATCAAGGCTTCTTAGCCTCCTTCCTCCCCAGGAGGATGTTTTCCCAGTCTTTTGCAAGGAAGTCAAACAACATTTTTGTATCCTCCTTTAGCAGGTCTCCCTCCGAGTCCTTAAGTAGGTTAAGTGTAGTGACAACTACATGTGTTAGTTTGATAATGAACTTTGTCAGTAGGTGCATTCTCTCCTCTAGTACATGAATTCTTTCCCACACCTCACTGCCAACCTTCTTCATGATCTCCACATTCACCTCCTGCATGTCACTAGGAAAACCATCTGCCTACATCATGTAGTAACTTCCTACATAATAGGGGGGTTACCATTATCCTTGGAAAAAGTCTTAACATGGGAGGAATCGTTATGGGGGAGGGCACTTTATCCACTGTATCAGGGAACTAGTCCCTCGTTAAGTCCACATACCCCAGGCCAATGGTTGCCGAAACATGTGACACCTCCTTTCTCTCCTTCAACCCCTCACTTGAGCTGAACTGAGAAGAATCCGAGACCTCCTCTTCCTCCTCCTCCATTCTCCCCTCCCCAAAATTTGATGTCTTCTCTTTCATCCTCCATTTGGGATGACCCAATTTTTTAAAAATCCATCTCCTCTTCTTGCGAGGCCCCCTCTTTTAGCTTCTTATTAGCATTAGACTTAGCTAACCTCCCTAACCTCCTCCTACCCCCTCTCCCCTCCTCCTTTGACTCCACTAGTTTCTTCTCTTTCCCTTTGTCCTATCTCCCTCTTTTTCTCAAAGGGGTAGGCTTTAAATCCATAGGGGACCCACTAGGTGAAGGTTCTGGGGTAGGGGCTCTAGGATCCGTGATCCTAAGGGGAACCTATTGGGGTCGAGGGTTGGGATGAGCTGGAATATCAACCTCCACAATCCTAGGGGGGACTAGGGTGAGGTGGAACTAATATAGTCGAAACATTAACCCTTGATGTAAAATGGTAAAATTAAACACCTTTTCTTATTTTTTTTCTTTTACATCAGTAACCGTGTCCTCTAAATCATGCGATAGAAAGAACGGAATGGAAATTAAATCATGATGGAAAAAATGATTTAGGAGAGGAAAGTGGTAGTAATAACAGACACCATACCTCCCTTCCAAAGTTAGGTACTTCATCAACATCAAACAGACCTCATTCCATGGGTCAAGGAGCTTCTCCTACATAAAACCACCTCTATGCTAAAAAGGTTCCTCCCCATCCAAGAAGAAGAGTTGCAGACTACTTCATCGACCACCCTTGTCACCTTCTACCACTTCCTACCCTTCATGGCTAAACTCATTGCCAAAAAAATGACTTCCTCAAAGATATGGAATGAAATGCCATTTATTGTAACTCTATGGTCTTCCCAGGAATTAACAAATTGCATGGAACAATTTTCATTGTGCCCATTAAGCACCTCCATAAATGGAACAAAACCACCTTCCTTCAGCATATACCACACCAGCAACTTCCTCACATTCTCCTCAATCATGGATGGCTCAATGCACATAAGGTCACCACCCATCTTTGCAAAATTCCCTAAACCTCTCTTCTTCTTTAGAACCTAGAGAAGCTTGCTAAGAATGACTTCACACTTAAGCCAAAAATCCCTTAGGCGACAATAATGGCCATTATTATTAGTAATTATAGTAGCGTCCTTAGTAGAAATTTATGTCACATGTCAAACGCCTCTATCTTCCTCCCAATCTCTTCCATCATTCCCAATACACACTAACCATTTAAAATTTGAACCTTTTATCTACTCGACATACAAGAACACGCATAGGAAAATCATTAAAAAATCTTTCTTCTCAAACTTCAAAAATCTTTCTTTTTTAGGCCATGGGAATTTATTATTCCCAATACCATATCCATCACTCCTAGCCACCTGTCCTTCATGGTTTTTTCCTTTTCGCCAACTCAACAGCATGATACAAAATTTTAAAATATCTCTCTACCTAGGATTCATCATTCTTTATTTCACAACTCACTAAATCTCTTACCAAATTTGGCAAGGCATTAAATTCCCTCCAACATCTTAGTCCTTTTGCCTTTGGGCCTAACACCACCATACCATCTACCACACTATTTCCCTACTGAAATATATGATTCAACTCAAACTTATTAAAATTAGCTAATAGGTGTCGGATGTCTTCTATCACACATTTAATGGCCCATCCTTCTCTCATGTTACCTTTAACAGTTTCTATGATGATTTTAGAATCACCTTCAATTTCCACATTTCTCCATCCCATGCTCATCACCAATTTTAAACCCCAATACACAGCCATCACCTCTATGGTGTTCTTAGATGCTTTCTCTAGCTATTTGGAAAACACCAACAAAATCCTTCCCTTTCTATCCCTGACCATTCCTCCTTCTGCCAAGCCTTCCTTTCTGGCAACACCATCAAAATTAAGCTTAACCTAATTCACAGGTGGGGGTTTCTATCTAGCTCTTTTCCTAGCCAACAGGTTGGAATTATCAATCTCCATTATCCCCTTCTCCAATTTCTAGCCCTTGGCCACTCTAACCTCCATCACACTCGGGGGGAATGTTGATTTTCTCCACTTACTGTAACTCATATTTTCAACCATAAGTTTATATATCTTTTCCACCACAACTTCCTCCTCTCTCTCTTCATTCCTGAACACCCAATTATTTCTCTCCTTCTAGATACCCTAATAAACATGGGGGGGATAACCTTCCACAACTTGATAAGGAGGGGGTGAGTAAAGGGGCCTTGCCAATTCTCCACAAATTGCACTAGATTCTTTTTAAACACCCAATTCACCTCCAGCTTCTATAAAATCCCCCTCCAAACATTAGAAGCATACCTACAGTATAGGAACATGTGGGGAATATTCTCCTCCTCCATCTTACACAAGTAGCATCTATTTGATAATTGGAAACCCTGTTTCATAAGGTTGTCTATAGTGAGAATTTTCCCATGGATGGTGGTCCACCAGAATGTATTAATCTTAGGTATTAGATGATTAAACCATCTCCCACCAGCCACCTTACACCTTCTTTCAAAAGGATTTTGTTCTTCATTATATTTCCCCAGATCTTAGATCCCTTAGGGAGATCATTTCTCTAGGTGCATTGAGAGAACTTTAGATTCCCAAGATACTTAGCCTTTATAATATTGCACCAATTGGATACCTCCTTCATTAGGTTCCACCCCATCTTGGTGAGAAGCACATTATTCAAATCAACTATCTTCCTTACTCCCAAACCTCCTCTACTTTTTGGTTTACAAACAGTATCCCAGTTAACCAAACTTAGCCTTACCTTCTCACTTCCTCTCGACCAAAGGAAGTTACATTGTATTTTCTCCAATTTATCAGCCATACATTGAGTAATTTTGAACAATGATAGGAAGTACATAGGTAACCCCTAGAGGGAGGAAATCAAAAGTTGAAGCTTTCTCGCACTACTCAGAGTTTTACCTTTCCATCCTCTCTAGGATGCAATTCTAATAGTTGTTACTTACATCCTTCACCATTAAGGGGAGGCCCAGATACATGTCAGGTAAGTAGTATTACACCCTAAAATATTTACAATCCTATGTTTTATTTCAGGGGGTGTTAAAAAGGAACACTTTACTTTTATACAAGTTAATTTTTTGTCCCATATTAGCCGCACATATCTCCAACACTGACTTCCAAGCTCTGGCTTCGCCCATCAAGGACTCCCCACTTAGGAAGGTGTCATCCACAAACTACTGTATCACCTTAGGTGGAAGTGTGGATGTAGGTCTAATGCTTTTAATCACACCCCCCTTTCCATCTTTCTCAAGAACGCCCTACCTAGAACTTCAACAACCATGATAAACAAATAGGGAGAGATAGGGTCACCTTGTCTTAGTCCCCTTTCCTTGCCAAAATTCTCCCAAGATGAACCATTCACCATCACCAAGTAGTTGATAGTTTCCACCATCCTTATAATTTTTTGACTAAAATCGATTTTACCCATAACTTCATACAAGAAAATCCAATTAATCTTATCATAAGCTTTAGAGATGTTGAGTTTCAAAGCCATACCCATATTACCACTTTTCTCCATTGAGTGAAAAACTTCATGAGTTGTTATGGTAGCATCAAGGATTTGGTGACCTGGGACAAACCAATTTTGGGTTTTCCCTATGAATTTATGCAACATCAGTTTTAATCTATTCACCAAAATTTTTGAGATCTTATAAGTAGTGTTACAGAGGCTAATTAGTCTAAAATTGGAGAGGGCCTTTGGGTCTTTAACCTTTGGGATTAGGGCAATAAATGTTTTGTTAAGTTGTTTGAGAGGATTCCCAATTTTGAAGAAGTCATGAGATGCTCAAAGGAGATCTAGTTTAATAACATCCCAAAAATGCTGGAAGAACGCCAGGGGGAAATCGTTAGGTCCCAGGGACTTATAGGCTTTCATAGAGAAGACAGCTCTGCAAACTTCCTCCTTAGTGACCATTTGTGCAAGTTCCTCATTCTCTTCAGCTGAGATCATCATGGGCATAGAATTAATCAGCCATCACCTATCCTCTTCCCTAATATTTCTCTGCTCTTCCAAATAAGAGTTCTTGAAATAAACAGTCACCCAGTTTCCTATTTCTTTAGTTTTTGTAAGCTTCACGTTATTTTCATCTTTGACATTATCAATAGTATTTCTCCTTTTATGAGTTGAGGCTGATCTATAAAAAAACACAATATTTCTATCTCCCACCTTGAGCCATAATACCCTAGATCTTTTCTTCCAGAAGGTCTCCTCTCTGATCATCGTATCCTTCCAAACCTTTCTACATTTGTCCTCTTCTTGAATCATATTTTTCGTGGTGAGGCCCTCCACCATTGCTTTCTAAAGCTCTTCTAACTTTTCTTCGACTTCCACCTTGGTCTTAAAGATATCACCAAAATATCTCTTCTTCCAAGGCCACACATTCCTTCTAACATTCTCTAGCTTAACAGAAAGTCTATACATAACAATCCCTTCCACACAAATCCCCCACCACTCTTCCACCCCAATGCTATAATCAGGATGAGATTGCCACATAATTTCATATCTAAAAGGTCTTAGGACCCTTGGGACTCTTCTTTCCAATTTAAAAAGATTGGAGAGTGATTCGAGATGGTCCTAGGTAATCTCGTGAGAGAGGAGGAAGTTAGGCCCCACCAACTCGCTGGAACCAAAACTCTATCCAGTTTGACTTCGATAAGGTCAACTCCCTTCTTATTATTTGACCATGTGAACTTCACGTATCTCCATATCCATTAAATCATTTTTATTAATGAATTTAGCCAATTCCTTCATGATGTCATTAAAATCTACCGTTTCTCCAACATTCTTTGAAGGGTACAGAGGCGAGTTGAAATCTCCCATACAAAAAATATTTTTATTTTGAGAGAGAAAAATAGACAGCTCCTCCCAAAGATAAAATCTTCCTTTCCTAGTATTAGGAGCATACACATTGATGATATTCCATATCTTATCACCTTTCTTATGTTTAGCAATAAGACAATATCTAGAATAGTGAAGTAAACTTCCTTTACTAGCACTTGGGTTCTAGAAAGTAGCCACACCTCTTGATGCCCCCTCCGCTTCACTATAACATAAATTAGCCCTTGGTCAAAGATAACTAGCAATAATTTTCAAATTAGACATGGTCATTTTAACTTCCTGGATCAAAAGGATATCAATATTTAGGTTAGACAACTGCTGCTTGAGAGAAAACTACTTTTGAGGGCTATTCGAACCCCTCATAGTCCATGATAGAATAATTATTTTCTACCCTTTGTCAAGGACTCCAAGGTGGGTTGCTTGCCACTTGCCACCTCCCTTGCCATTTGCTTCATTCTTCTACTCTGTTTCCCATACTTCCCTACATCCATCTTTAACTCCACTACCACCTCAAATTTCTTTGAAACTCTAGTTTGCCTTCTCTGAGTTTGTCACTTCCCTTCCCCACCCTCAAACGAGGCCAAAAAATCCACCCTCTTGGGAATTGGTGGATCCTCTTCACTCCAGCAAAGAAATCTAGCCAACCTTTCCCCCCTCCACCAAGTCTTTTGCCTTTCCTTTATCACTCTCCTCCACTAGCACCTCCTCAATCACCAAGTTTCTCGAAGGAGTGCTTAGGAATTCTTCAATAACTTGTAGAAAGGGTAGGGTCTCTTCTTCAAAGGAAATTTCTACAATATAAATTTATGTTATTAATGAAGTCATTTATGACTTAAAATTTAAAATTGATAACATGATAATATTGCATGACACTTTGTATGCACAAAGATATTTGACATTTTATTACATATTCATTTAAATAAGTATATTAGCCTAACAATTTATGTAAACATGTATATTCTTGTGATATTGCTATCAGGATTTAACTGTGTGATTTTGAGTCAAACTCATTGACCTATGTTACATGAGTAGTGATTCAACATGAATCCATCTCTCATGAGAATAAATGGAACACTTAGCACTCATTGGATCTAGGCAATGCTCACAGGGGTGAAGCACCAGGACTTCCTAGGAGGTCACCCATCCTAGTACTACTCTAGCCTGAGCATGCTTAACTATGGAGTTTCCTCCATGGTTAAACCCAAAGCTTGCAACCCCATTTAAGGAGTCAACCACTTAAGGGATCACTATGGCTCTTAGCCTCTTAAAGGAAAATAATGCTTCATTTGCAACAATAAAACATCCTCTTAATACAAATACAAGTAAGATACAACATTTTTTCTTCATTTCATGAAAACACAATAGATTTTTTTCAAAGTTTTTGTTGTTTTCGATGACAAAATATGCAGATCATGAAGATCAAATGCTAAAATTTTCAAAAAAAATCATGTTTTTTATTTTTTGAGATTTGGTCAATGGTGCATTTTGTAGGGAGGAATAGTCACATCCTCAATGGGACTGGCTAATACAAAAAAAAAAGAAAAGTCAAACATATTTTTTTTAAGATTCATGAAAACATAGTAGATTTTTTTCAAAGTTTTTGTTATTTTTTATCACAAAATATGCAGATCATGAAGATCAAATGCTGCAATTTTCAAAAAAATTCACCGTGTCTTTGATTTTTTGAAATTTGGTCAACGATGCATTTTGTAGGGAGGATAGCCGCATCCTCAATGAGACTAGCTAATCTCCAGACAAAATACAGTAAAGACAAAAAGGTCAAACATAATTTTTTTTTTCCAGATTCACAAAAAAAAAGTGGATGTTTTTCCAAGTTTTTGTTGTTTTCAATCACAAAATATGCAGATTGTGAAGATCAAATGTTAAAATTTTCAAAAAAATTCATTGTGTTTTCAATTTTTTGAAATTTGGTCAACAATGCATTTTGTAGGGAGGATAGCCACATCCTCAATGGGACTAGTTAATCTCCAAACAAAATGCACTAAAGACAAAAGAAAAGTCAAACATTTTTTTTCTTCAGATTCACGAAAACACATTGGATTTTTTTTCAAAGTTTTTGTTGTTTTCGATCACAAAATATGCAAATCATGAAGATCAAATGCAAATATTTTAAAAAAAAATACCGTGTTTTTTATTTTTTTAAATTAGGTCAACAATGTATTTAGTAGGGATGGTTTGTAGATTTAATTACTTCAAATTCCCATATTGGTTATTTTTATTTTGTTATTTTAAAAATTGACATATATATTTTCTTGCAAGTAGTAATTTAATGGCGTAACATGTATTTGTAGTTGAATCGTAAAGGATTTTTCTACCTTGCCTTGACAACACCCCATCTTTTGAGGACTCTAAGAAAAAGATGATATCACAAACCACTTAAGAGGATTCTGAGTAGAAGATGATAGCACACATCACTTGAGGATTATTGTTTCCATTGTCAAATCATATCATACGAAATGATTGTGGGTATGTCAGATAGGTCTATCTACTTTTACACTTGCACATTGGGAGAATCAAGAACTCTGAAACCTTTATCAAAGGTCACTTCTTTACCTAATTGATATTGGACATGACTATCCTCCTTACAAAATGCACCATTGACCAGATTTAAAAAAATTGAAAACATGGTGATTTTTTTTGAAAATTTCAACATTTGATCTTTGTGATCTACATATTTTGTGATAAAAAACAACAAAAACTTTGAAAAAAATCTACCTTGTTTTGGTGAATTTGAAAAAAATATGTTTGACTTTGTTTTGTCTTTAGTGCATTTTGTTTAGAGATTAGCTAGTCCCTATGCAAATGATCCTATGACGATCACTGGTTTGTGGGTTCGAGTACTAAGCTTTTATAGTTAACTAGTGGTGCTATCATTTCATTAATATGATTTGGCTTTTCCTTTTTTCATTACATTGTTGATACCATCAAAATAGTGGTAGTCTCCTAGTAGTAGATATGAAATGAATGGTAGTACAAGTATTAGGGTAAAATGGATTATCATTATGATTTTTTGAGAAATACACAATAGTGATAGAGATATTTTAATTATGAAATTTTTTTTAAATAGATTGGGTATGTAAGGTGTTTCTCCAACACCAACATAGATCATAAATACTAGAGATCTCTAGATTATATATCAAAGTGTGAGAAATTCATATATGGGTGATAAGAAAGTAATAGATTATGATAAATTTAATGAGGCACTGAGTTAGTAGAAAAAAGTATGACATGTTCAAGTTATTAATGATTACATGGCATTCTAGATGTTTTGGATAGCTTTATAAATGTATCTACAATAGTTAAAAATGGACACTTATCTTGAGGAGAGGAGCCTCATATTGATGAGTCATGAAATGAGGGATATGTTTCTTAATTATCATAGTATCCAAATGTGATATGCTAATAGATGTGTGAAAATGGGTGATACAAGTACAATGCATGGTAATGTCATATGAATATGATTAGTACATGAATATTCATTGACATTTATGTGATGTGTATTTACATAATTATAAATCATGTATTAGATTTGGAAAGTCTTATTTGATCTATTATATATTATGATTGGTTTGAGAGTTACTCATATTACTAGAATATCATATTAGATAGTTTAAGGATAATGGTTGCTCAACATATTTTATAAAATCTTACAGTTCATGCCTAAGAAGCATAGGTCACATAGTATCAACATACTATGTAGAGATGGAGTAGGATAAAATTCATCCTTGAAGATAATTAAGAAAACATGATTGAAAGAGTCCATGTTATCTCTTGATGGATATAATAGTCTTTGTATATATGCCTTCTTTTTTTCTTATATTGTCAAAATCATCGAAGAACCAATGACCTTGTCAAAAAATTGATGGCCATGTTGGAAAACTAACGATGTTGGGGAGACTTCTAAAAATAAAGCCAATTTCACATAATTATGTCTATTTCATCAAAATTTTCTATTAGAAAATGATCCCAAATGTATTAGTGGTGGCACGTGTCAAAAATACACTTTTTGAGGTTATACGAATATTAATTTGTCAACACTTTATTTCATTGAAAATTCTACATGAAAAAATTCATTGGAAGATTGCTTTTTCAATATAGAAAATGGTGTATCACTAGGTAATATATTTCAATTGATGTATCCTTGCAAATGATTGTTCAATAACTTGGAAGGAAATTGAAATATTAAAAAATACTCTTATTGGTAGCGTGCAATGCATCTTCATTTATATTCTCCATTTTTCTTTTAATAAACCATATGATATTTATATTTTAACTCTTGAAATATATTGTTTTATGGGCTTAATTTATGTTAAATTGTAAGTTTATACAATCAACTTTAGTATACACTGTTTTAGATAGGTACCCATCTTGTATTCTTATATTGATTTTATGTTTTATATATTTGAAACATTTTTTTGGCATGCTGACACAACAAGCTAGATTACACATTACTTGAGTACTTATTTTGACAAATTTGTAGGTTTTTGTTATAGCCTTGCTTTCTTACATTTATTAGAAAGAGAGAAAGTCATGTATGCAATTGCTCTCATAATAAGTCCAAATATGTGAACATACTTGTACACTCACTTTTTAAGTTCTACATTTCAACTTACACCCTTTCGTCAATTCACGAAAATTATTATCTCTTATAAATAATGACATTTTACCTTCTATAGACCTAGAGGACATAGAGAAGAATTATGGTTACAAATAGTATAACTTTTTATGCTTTTTCATGTATTTCAATGTTGCACTTTTAGAGGACCTCCAAAAAACACAAACATTATTGAATGCTACTATGAGACAAAATGCTTTCTACAGTGATACATGTTTGTAAACTTACATGTTCTTATATTGTTACTTTTATTAAGTAATGCTTTAGTCAGATGCTTTCAAATCAAATACCTATTGTCTTACCCTTGTACCTCCTTTGTGTACAAGTACTAGTAGTTATTCTTATTTATTGTGTTATGCCTCATTGAACTTGTAGGGCTTTGTAAGTTTGATAGAAATATGAAGCATCAATATTACATACAAATGTTATTTTAACCTACATGGTTTCTACCTACGCCCACCCCGTGCACATCTCTGTAAACATTACATAATTATATGTCATCTCTATGTATTCATTAAACACAATTTAGGATCTAGTGGTTCAAGGTTAGACAAACCTAAATAATTTTGATGTCCAAGATAATGGTGGACCCTTAGGTTCACGTTGTAGGTATATCTATTCCACTCTTAATGTTATTAAGCTAAAGTAACAATGTAAAACCTTTAATAAATCCTCTTGCAACATATAGTGCAATTTGAATACATCAATTTGCATTTTCCAATTCTATTTCTAATTGTACTCATAATTTTTTTTTAATGATTTTTGTTGTTGTGTTTATATGATTGTCTCACTCCTATTTTTCTTTTATTTGAATTAAAATATCACACATTATTTTTTTCTAGACATGGTACACAAATGTTTGTTCTTCTTAGAAAAATTATTTTAAAAATTACTTTATTTTCTTTTCTATTGAGCATGGACAATATGGTATTATATGAGAATATCTAGAAATAAACGATCAAATGCATGAAGGAAGCCATTTTCTATTCAAATAAACAATGATGGTCAAAATGGTGGGGAAAAAATACATGAAGTTAATATAATTGTTTCATTGTTGTGATTTGAAAGCCAACATGTGATACCCCTTTCACAAGAATTATTAATTGAACATAATTTTTTCTAAATGAAAATGAAACATTATGATTGAATGTAATAAGTTCAAAACAGTCTCTAGTTCCATAGTGAAACCTCATTTCCAAATTCATATGCAATATGGTAAATGTTAAAATTTTATAAAATCTCATATTCCAAATAGACAAAGCTAGATGCATATTGATTACAAATTTGATAAAAGAAATATTACTCATTGATGATACAATTTAAGCCAAATGTTGCTCCAAAGAGATTAATAAATAGCCCCTTACTAAATCCTCACACCTTCCCCCTCCTCCTCCATCCCCCTTCCCAAACCCTCACCAATTTTTTTTTTATCAAGTTACAAAATAAAAATAAAAATTCTTGCAATGATTTTACAATTTGATTCTAGTTCATGTATCTAAAAAATTTATATAAGTCTAGAAGTATAAAGTATAAAATAATTTTCAACCAATGGTTTGTGATCTAAATTTGTAAATTATTTGACTTGAATTGCCAACCATTCACTAGAGTTTAACTATTTAAAAAAAAAAAAAAAAACTACCCAAGCTTAATAATTTTGTTTTAAAGACCTATTTTCAATATTCATATGTGGCTCAAAGACCAATTGTGATGTATGAACTATTTATGATTTCTTAATAATTGAGAGATTTGTTAAAATTTTCTCAACTTGCATGTTTGAGTTGATTAGAAATTTTAGAGTAATGTAATTATATGAGATGTTCTTAAGTTTCATATAAGTAGATTAGATAGTTTTGAGATTTTAATAATTTATTGAGATTCTCTCAAGTTTCATGTAATTAGTTTACACATTTTTTGATATAAAATCAGCCAAAACAAGGGGTTGGCCCTTTAAAACAGTTGCAAAACTACCAGCAAAAAACCAATAGACAACCAAACAAACCCCTTAATGATTTACATTAAAAATAGAAGTAGTATCATAAAAATAAATAAAAGCACTAAAGTTCAGGCACTTAACACTAATAAAGTTAAAAAAATTAACAAAAGGCATGTAGGTGGTCAGTGCATCATACCACCCACAACCAATACCCAAGTTCAACAAAAAAACAAAAAACCATCAAAACATGACATAAATAAATAAGTAGCAGAGAATCTAAAAAAATACCAAGCACAGGACTAAAGGACCATAAGGGGGAAGGCCACTAATTGGCAACCTTCTTCTTGCCTTTCCTGACCAAAAGAACTTTGGCCCAGTCCTCCGTAAGGAAATTATAGAGCAACTTTGAATCTTCATTCCCAAGGCTCTCTTCCTACTTCTCATGAGCCAGAAGTTGGAGGGTGGTCGCAACCACATGGGTCACCTTCAGAGTGAAATTGGAGGAAAAGGTGAAGCCTTCCTCCAACACATTACACCGATCCTTTAGTTCCTAGAAGTCTTTAAGAATAACAACCACCTCCTCCGCATTACTTAAATTTATTACCTTGTTGTAGTTTACCAATGACTTCCTCTTATCCTACACATCCACAGAGTTAGTGGGAGCCCTTAAGATTTCCATGTCATAATTCCTTATGAGGGAAGAAGTATTATTAGGGGAAGCTTTAACAGATTTGGGGTCTTCCTGGTTAGTAGTGGATAACAAGGTGAAAGTGGCAGAAATATGAGTGGGGTCTTGGGACGGGTCCTTGGTAGGATTCTCCGCCTCAAAATCCTAAAGCCATCAATAGTGTCATCCCACTTCTCCTCTTCTTTGTTATCAGTATCATCGTTCAACTTCTCCTTACCATCCCCTAAAATCTTAGCACTCTCCTCCAAATTAGTATCTTCCTCCTCATCCTCCTATAAGTGTCTAGCCATTTGTTTTAATCTACCCTTCATCTTGGCAAGCCTAGCCGATCTTCTTCCATTCCTACAAATCTCTTCATTCAAGTCCCCAATCTCCACCTCCACCCTCTTTTCAGTTTTAATTTTTTTTATTGGCAACCAGTTCTAGAACCTGGGGTTTTTTCTCCCTGCTCTTAACTAAGGTTTGGCTAAGTGAAGGTTGTGGAGTAGGGACATAACTACCACCCACAAACTTTAGAGGAAGGGGGTCAACAGTGGGGAGGATATTATCAATAGTAATCACTCTGGGAGGGTATAAGGCCAAGTGGAACTGGAATAAACAAAACATGAGCCCTTGGTATAAAATAGCAAAGTTAGCCCCTTTCTCTTTTTTTCCCCCAACATCCATAACCATCTCTTCTAGGATGTGCATAAAAAAAAAGGGAATGTAGACTAACTCCCTATTATGAAAGTGATTAAGCAAAGAGAAATGGTAGAAATAGTACACACCATATCTACCTTCTAGGGTGAGATACTTCATTATGACTAGGCACACATCATCCTAGGGCTCCAATAATTTATCCCTCCAAAAACCACCACGATATCGGTAGGGGGCTTTGTTTCCTCTAAAAAAGCTAGATATGCTAGCTTCATCCATCACATGTGTGATCTTCTACCACTCCCTGCTAGTTATTTCAAGGCTTGTCGCCATAGCTATGGTCTCCTTGTTCACTTGGGAAGTGATTCCATTGATAATGACCTTCCTGTCTTTCTAGCTACTAACCAATTGCTGAGAACAATTCTCATCGTAACTAGCTATGGACTACATGTAAGGGGCAAAACCACCTTCCTTCAACATTATCTAGGTTTCCTACCTTTTGGAGAAATCCTCCATCTTTGTGGGCTCTAGTCTATTAAGGTCCCCGCCCATGGAATCCTACTCCTCAGCGATATCACTTTCAACAAGATTGATAATTTTCATTTGCAAGAGAAATACCACCCAAATTTTTGCAAACCTCGGGCTAAAAATAATGTGTCTGACGGTTAAAGTAGCTTCTTCATTACACTTCACAGGGATGCAATATCTAGAATGTTTAGGCAGTCTAGTGAAAAGGATTCGAGTGTCATCCCTTAATGACCTGACAGTAATAATGATAATTAGTTTACACATTTGATAACTAGAAAATAGTAAGTTTCTATTAATATGGATGAATTTATAATTCTCCTTTTGTAATTGCAAAGCAACCAAAATCCCACATGCTAGGATAACCTAATAATTCCCTTCTAAAATGTCCTTATATTCATAGGTTGTCTTTTTTTCTAAGGTTGGGCACAGGGCCTTGGTAAATATTTTTCATCTACATATTCTTTAATTAATACTTTTAAAGATGTTGTGACCCTCTCTTGAGTATATAGAAAGATATTTAGGATTTTAGAGATGTGGGTATTTTTCATTTATCTTGCAATCGCTATTGTTCATGGTAGGAAAATTCATGTTCTTTTTTATCAAACAAATAACACATGAATTTTATCTTTCCAAATTAGTGTCTTGCATATAACAATATTTTAGTTATAAATTTTAGTATGAAATTTATTTTTCCTACATTGATCATAGATCTCAAATACTTTCATTAGAGTTGTTACATAGACACACATGGAGTAAGACTTTATGAATGTTTGACTTTCATTCTCACACATATCTATTACATTTAATTGACTTGTCCTTCATTTCCAAATTTGTCAAAATAATGACAATAATTCTCAATCAAGTTAAAAATTAATAATATATAATTAATAAAATAGATTTTTTAATTACCATAACCACTTTCTTGTTTAAAAATTATTAAATATTCAACAAACCAAAGGTTAAAGAAGGCATTGTCAACCAGTCTACACTATAAGAAAAATGAAAATGTTGAGGAATTACAAATTTTTTTACTTACATACAAAGATTTACAATATCTACTCAAAATAAAATTAATTAAATCCAAGGAATGTTGTGATTGTATCTCAAACACTTTCCTTAGGGTTGTTAAGAGAAGACATATTTAGAGTAAAGACTTTATGAATGTTAGAAGTTCATTTCCCAAATTTATTATATTTAATTGTCTTTTCTTGAATTTATAAATTTAGAGCTATTAGATTTCTACAATCCATTAGTATTACTATTCAGTTTCTGGATTTGATTGTGTGAATGATTTTTATCATCAACATTTCGGATCACACTACATGATCCATCATCAAGATGTTCATGCAAGTGAAGGGAGGAGAAAAATGACGGATTGTAGACCAAGAATCCAATAAAAGGAGGGGGGAAAAAGGGATAGCACAATAATCGGGCACACCTACCATCAAGGGCAAAAAGACCTAAAGATGACTCAACTAGAGGAGAAACCATAAATAATTAAAAAATAAAAACAAATAACCAACAACACCAAAAGAGACAACGAAAATAAAATGTAGTGCCTGCCCCTAGTTCGCATTTCTGTTATTTTTGTCGAACTCTTTTAGGCTAATTTTATGTTTAATGATTAGTAGTATTGTTTGGTGATTATCAGATATTGTCTTAGATTCAGTTGATTTTTACTCTATATTTCATATATGCATGATGATTATACAATGTTTTCAGATATTGATGGTTTATTATCACATGTGCTTTCTTATGGATACTTACCCCATACTGCATGTGTATGGTGTGCGTGTTTGTTTTCTTTATGTATGGTGTTTCTGATGTGGTTAAGGAAGGGAGTCGTAGTCACCTGCTAGTCGGGATCTACATGATGCACCACTTCCTACCATTGTCTGTTTAGATTAGAATATTGTGTTTGTACGTGCGTGGATTTTATGCAGGTTGCAGGTACCGGGTATCGACTTCCCTGAATTGCCAAGATGAGCGTACCCTATCGCATTGTCTCAATGGTAAGAGAGGGGAGATAAACTCTTAAGTCCAAATCCTAAACCCTTTAGCCAATTGTCCTAATTGATAATTAGGACAAGCATCTGAGTTAAGTACCCTCCGAATGCATCAAATGATGTTATTTCGTGATTATAACCCTTTTTGTTTGATTTAGTATGTATTTTTCTATGATGGGTTTTCGTATGTTGCTTTATGAGTCCTTGATGTATTTTCTATTAATTAAGTTTAATTAAAAAGATTAATTAATGATTTAATTTAATGGAGAATTAATATGATATCTTTAATATTTAATTAATTGAGAAATTAATTAAATAAAAAAATTAAATTTAGAGGTTAAAGTTCAAAGATAAATTTAGAACAGGATAATATTTATTTAATTTAATAATAATATATTTGGAGTTAATTTTTGAATAAATGCTAAATATTATTGTTATTTAAATTAATTAA
This sequence comes from Cupressus sempervirens, assembly GCA_028749045.1. Classification (NCBI taxonomy): domain Eukaryota; kingdom Viridiplantae; phylum Streptophyta; class Pinopsida; order Cupressales; family Cupressaceae; genus Cupressus; species Cupressus sempervirens. Next base: position 378,177,914 of record CM053785.1, read on the forward strand.
ATATGTTATCAATTAAGTTCTAAAATAAATTTAAAAGTTGAAAGATATTAAATTATTAAGAATTCTAGATCGCATGATCTAAGCATGAGTTTAAATATGAGAATTAAATTAAAAGATTAAATAATAGAAATTAATAATGTTATTTTAATTTCATAAAGTGCACATGAGATTAAAGTAATAAATTAATTTAAAATAGAAGTCAAGTGGAATATTAAATAAAGTTATTTAATAATTCAACTTAATGTGCATGAAAGATGAATGCAAAATAAAATAAAAGATAATAAAAGTTAATTTGGAGTTAACTCAGTTGAGCAAAGAGTCCTCTTGGGTGAATGCTCAATTAGTTCCCCGATTTGAGGAGAAAACTCCTTATCACAACTTTGGGGGTTCATTTTTGGGGGACACGAATTTGGACGGAGAATTTGGGGAGACAGGAATTTTGGAGACATCTTTTGGCAACAAATTTCAGAAGGGGAATTCTAGGAAAGTTTTCAAAGGAAAATTATTGAGAGGAGCGAACTCTCTCACAGTTTTTTTTCGGAGTTTTCAAATTAGCATCAGGATCAGGTAGGGTCTTGTGATCACTGAATAACTACACAATTTTCCTACTTCATGTCTTCTTCGTGCTTGTAGATTCTCTGTGATGAAAGCTTAAATATTTCAATATTATAATTTATTAAATGCTTGTCAATATATTTAGCATACGTAAAAACTAGAAGGGTGATAAGGAATTCTTATTTGATAGATTAAAGAAATTTGGATTTAATCAAGGAAGGGTTGAATTTTAAATTAAATGAAAATTTTAGATTGAAAATTTGAATGGTTCAATTTATCTTTTCTATCAGATTAAAATGACAATTATTTATTTATTTAAAATAATAATAATAATAATAATAATGATAATAAAATATACATATATCTGTGCTTATGAAGGGAAAGAGAATTGTTTAAAACAATTATTATAAAATTAAATATATTTAAAAATAACCATAATAAAATAACATGTATAAATTTATAATTATGGCAATTTACTGAAAGGAAAATTGGTTATTTTAAATCTTCATAAATAAATAAATATATATATATATATATATATATATTTATACAAATGAAATTATTAAATAAAAAACTAAAGTTATATACTTAAGCGAATTTTTTTTAAATAAAATAAAATATTGATATGTTTTGGGGCAGGGAAATTAACCCAACCCCACGTACGTGCAATAGCGGCTATTAAAGTATGGGGGCCGCCTGCGATTTTAAATCGCACGGCTTCCTCCATAATGAGTGACTGTATTCACAGCGCCATTATTAATTACACCTGCTTTCAATGATTTGTAAATCATTGTAAAGTTTTATATAAATTATTATTATTAAGTTTTTTTTTTTAAAGTTATATGTGATTTAGTTTATATTAAAATTATTTATTATTATATATTGTTTAATGTTAATCTTATGCCAATTAATGTATATTAAATGTTTAAAAAGGCTTTTAATTTTTGAGATGTTAATAAATAATTTTGGATATTATATGGAACTAATAGTTGTTTAATAATGATATATTTAAATGAACAATTATTAATAGTGGTTTAATTAACTTAAATCATACTCAAATTTTTAAACTAAGTTATTATTAAGAGGATATGGGATTATTTTTATTTAATAGTCAATTAATTATTATTTTAATAAATGATTATAGTTACTCTTAAGTCATGTTATAATGAGAACAAGTTTGGGTTAATTCGTAGAGGGGCAATTATGAAACTTAGTTACTTAAAACATATACTAAAATGAAAAATGTAACCTTATGTTTAACTCAACTGTAAGTTTTCCAAATCAAATGTAACCTATGAGATTATTCTTTTTTCTGTGTGATGTCTATGCTTGGGGTTTGGGGTTGATTAGATGTTGACCGGTCTTAGGTTGTTACCAGAGGCTCGGGGGTTGTGTGATTGTGATGGTATGGTGATTTGTTCTCGATCTTTATACCCAACCTTGGTAATGTGATGTTATGCTCTATTATGGATGTTTTTACTGTTTGCTTTTGCTTTCCAGTTCCTTGTGTGAAGCTGAGGTGTATGTATTTGAGATACTCGACTTAACCATTTTTGAGTCATCGATCAGTTATATTGGATAACCATTTTTGAGTCATCGATCAGTTATATTGGATAACCATTTTTGAGTCTCGATCAGTTATATTTGATAACCATTTTTGAGTCTCGATCAGTTATACTTGGATTGCTTATCGGTCGCTTGAGAGGACTGAAGTGTTTGTTATGTTCTTGATGATGTCATGTGTTGACTTGACCATTTTGGAGTCTTTGATCGGTATTGTGATTTATTATTGGGATACTTTCTGGTTGCTCATTGGAGAACCATTGGATTTTGTGATTTATCATTGATGCCTTCAGTTGTTGATAGAGAACTGTTGTGATCATATGATTATTATTTGATGCTTATCTGTTGCTCATGAAGAACTGATGTAATTTTTGTGGCTTATCTTTTATGATGTTTTTCAGTTGCTTGTATAGGACTGAGGTGATTTTATTATGATTCTTTGATTTGTGATTTCATGAGCCTAGGGTAGGTTATCTATGTGCAGTGTCAGGAAGTGGCTTGCAATGGGGATCAGGGCCCTAAGAGGCTGCCTGGAGTAACCCATTGTAAGTTGTTTTAACAAGTGAAAACATCTCACCTAAATACTGACTTAAATGAACCTAATAAGATAATTGTATGTTCTCTCCCATGCCTTGAGTGCTAGTACAGGCTAGGATGGGGTAGAGAGAACGCTTGCTTGCGACCTTGCATTCCATAGTATGCCTCGTCAGTACGAGAGGATATTAATGGCCGCAGGATTACTGGGGACCGGAGACTCTTGAGGGATTGCTCGGGTAACTTCCAATGTGATTCATGTGATGACACTTTCCCGCTTGCATATTAGGTTTCCTACGTGTCTTTGTGGTGCCTCTGGGTCTAGATGTCTATCTATGTTGGAACCTTTGAGTTAGTGTACTTTTAAGATTTCCCAGACTTAGAGAGTACTTGTGTTTTGTGTTTTGATACCTTGTTTGGGACTTGAGACTATCTCCTCAGCGCGGTGGGAGTGGACCATTTAGATTCCACGCGGTCGGGTGGTAGTGCTTTTACTCTTACCATTTGAGATCCGTCTGGTGCTACCATGGCTGGAGCTTCTTGGGATGCTTGTTCATAATGTTTAGGTGATGTGTTCTACTTTGGAGGATCATCTTATGCTTTATTCTCGCATGTTAGAATTCTTTATGCGTATGTGGTAGCATGCTAGATTTCTTTATGCATATAAGGTAGTATGTTTTAGGAGTGATGTCCCTATTACTATACTAGTGATGATCTCTTCGGTGACTTGGGATGTTACGCGTGGGGGATGGTTAGGGCCCATGATGGTCTAATGATGTTATTGATGGTAGGGAGGAACCACACACTTAGATTAGTTATGTTTTATGATAGATGGATAGTTGTATTTCATGTTGGATGTTTATATCTTTTATGATGGATGGATGTATCAAGTATGGTATATGGTTTCATTTGTTTTACTGTACTTTGTATCATGGAATTAAGGATGATGTATCTTTATTTCTACATATGTATATTCTTTTAAGCCTTTCATACCCTGTGACATGTACAGTGGATGATTGAGCATTCTGAATTAATTTGCCAAGAGGCATTCAGAGCAAATGTATATTATGGACATTGGAGTTTCTGATTATTCTTTCATATGTATGTGGTAGTTGTTAGACTTAGAATTAATTAAATTTAAATGTGACTCAACGTCTTGGGATCCTTAAGGAATGTAACTTGTGATGTATGTTTGTTGATGATTACATGTTATTGCTTCCGCTACTATGTGTTTGATGTGTATGTTATACATTCTTACTTAAAAAAAAAAATGTTTAGCAAACTTAGTGAAACTTTAGGTTAATTCTTTTGGATCCCTTGGCGGGGTGTTTACATAAAACTCACCAAGAAAAGCCAGCAAAAAAGAAAAAAGAAAAAAGAAAAATAAAATAAATACTAAACTTGCCCAAGGTTAAACCCAGATGACCACCCGCACAATTAGACAATAATAGAAGGAAGAAAAAAAACCTATCAAAGCAGTCAAGGGAAGAAGAAGAAATGATATTAAGTACAAATATAGGACCAAAGAAGAGGAGAAGAAAGAACAAAAAGAAATTAGGAAATAATAAAACCACACACACAAACACATATGTAAATACATATGTATATATACATATATACATATACATATCTATATGTGTATATATATGTATAAATATGTATGTGTATATATATACATATAAATATGTATATGTGTATATATATGTATAAATATGTATATGTGTATATATATGTATAAATATGTATGTGTGTGTGTGTGTGTGTGTGTGTGTGTGTGTGTGTGTGTGTGTGTGTATATCCACTTCCTTGTCTATAAAATTTGATAATATATATAGAATAATAATAATAAATAATAATAATAATAATAATAATAGTAAAAAATAAAAAATTAAAAAATAAAGAAATAAACAAAAAAAAGATTAAATAAAAACTTATATATATATTTATATATATATATATATATATAAGAATAAAAAAGACAAAATGCAACCAATGAAATGAGGTAGCACACCACAAGCCACATGACATTAAGAAAAAAGGAGCCATGGAGAGACCAGGGGGGCATCGAGCCAAGGCCACAAGGGACACAAAGAGCAAGGGGAAGGAAGAACCCTAGGGACGAGGAAAAAGACTGACCCAATCGAAAAGAGGAGAATGAATAAGGAGGACGAGTCAGAAACACAAGAAGGAGCTATGAGGGACAACTCACAAAGGGACAAGAACAACCACAGGTTGATTCGACAACATGACATGAGGGAAGGGGAGAAAGGCCAAGAAGAGGGTAGGTGAGAGTGCCTAAGGGTTGAGAGCAAGGGATGCCAAGAGTGATTCGGATGCCAAGAGTGAGCCATCATCGAGATTTAGGTTGGATAGGTTATTAAAGATCTCAATCACCTCTTTGAACTTTCTTTTAAAGAAGTTGTCCTCTGTAGAAATGATTGAAGCATCCTCTAAGAAAATATGATGCTTGCTAGAAGAAGAATGCTTAGCAAGGGAAAACTTAAGAACTCGTTCATGGATGATATCTATTGCATGTTATTTAAGTCTAGTGTGGAAGGAGCGACTTGTTTTGCCTATGTAGGGGGTGCCACACAAGCAATGAATCTTGTAGACCCCTGACTCTAGAAAAGGGTTCCTAGAGTCCTTGAGAGGGGGAATGTATCTATTCAGGGTGAAGAAGGGATTGAAGGAAACACAAATCCCTTTTCTAACCAAAAATCTTAGAGATTTTGTGGGAGATTTCCTCAACAAAGGGAAGGGAGATGAAAGGGGACAGGTTAGGAGCGAAGGGGGGGGGGGGGGGGGGGGGCACAGATGGAGAGAAAAATAGACCTGGCATGATAGAAGGCTCTGGAGATTTGTTTGTTGGAATAATCATTCTTCAAAAAAACTTGATGAAGATGAGCAAGCTCAAGAGGTAAGTGATCATCATTACAGATCTAAAGGGCTCTCAAAGCAAGGGTTTTGAGAATACCTTCTTTCTGGTTAGGATGGTGGTGGGAGGAGGCATGAAGGTAGCGATCAATATGGGTAGCTTTGTGGAAGACACAACAACCAAAAGAGCCCTCTGGTTTCTTAATGATAAAAACATCAAGAACAAAAAGGCAATTGTTGGACTCAACTTCCTTGGTGAAAGATATACATGGAACTAACTTGTTGAGGTGATTGTGAAATTCTTCCAACTTGTCTAGACCATGGGGCTAGTAGACGTTGGTGTCATCCACATATCACTTCCACCACTTAGGTTTAAGGGGGGTTATGCGAAGGGCAAGATCCTCAAATTGTTCCATGAAGAGGTTGGCAATCACTGAAGAGAGGGGGGAGCCCATGGCTACCCCTTCCACCTGCTTATAGATCACGTCTTGGAAGGAAAAGAAGGTGGAGCACAAGCACAATTCCACCAAAGAGGCAATCTCAGCATTAAACTTGCCCTTGACAATCTCAATAGAATTAGAAATGGGAACCTTAGTAAAGAGGGAAACAACATCAAAGCTAACCAAGATGTCACCATCTTCATATCTCACATCCTTGACGAAGTCGACAAAATGGTAAGAATATTTGATGAATGAGTTAGACTTACCAACATGGGGGGCCAAGAACTTAGTGAGGTAGAAGGCAAGATAGTATGTAGGGGAACCAATGGTGTCCACAATAGGTCTCAGAGGAATGTTTACTTTGTGGATTTTAGGGACCCCATAAATCCAAGGAGTAACCTCTTTGGTAGGAAACTAATGCTTCTTAATGGTGGCATCAAATGAAGAGCCTTCAATGGCTATTTTAACCTTTTTGATGATATTGGCACAAGCGTTGCAAGAAACAACCTTGTAGCTACTGGTATCAGAAAGGAGGTCAAGCATCTTGGCCACATAATCTGACTTGTCAAGAATGACCATGGCATTATCCTTATTTGCTTTGACAATAACAAGGTCATTGATTCTCACAAGCATTTTAAAAGCAAAATGTTCACCTTTAGGAATGTTACACTCAGGAGGTTTTGAATGTCTAAGAGCAAAAGCAAAATCTTGTCTAACTTTCTTAGCAATGTTAGATGGAAGAGCCTAAATCACATTCTCAATGTTGATGAGGAAGTTGATGTGAAGGAAAAAATAAAGAAACATGGAGAAATTAAGATCCCATTTGAGAAAGTTGAAAGCAAGGGGGTCAAGAGTAGCATGAGATAAATTGACCACCAATTTGGAGTCCCAACCTTCAACCTTAAACATAGGAGGGGAGAGAGGGGAGGAATAGGGGGTGAGTATGAGTGAGGACGAGACACCCAAGCGAGAGGGTTGGAGAGAAGAAGAGGGAACCACATGGGAAGACCCCTAGGTGGATAAAAGTATCTTTAAGATAATGGTGGACCCCTAGGTTCATGTTGTAGGTATATCTATTCCACTCTTAATGTTATTAAGCTAAAGTAACAATGTAAAACCTTTAATAAATCCTCTTGCAACATATATTACAATTTGAATACATCATACTACATTTTCCAATTCTAATTCTAATTGTACTCTTAAAAAAATTTATGATTTTTGTTGTTGTGTTTATTTGATTCTCTCACAACTAATTTTTTTAATATCTAAATTAAAATATCGCACATGATTATTTTCTAGACATGGTATACAAATGATTATTCTTAGAAAAATTCATTTAAAATTTACTTTGTTTTCTTTTCTATTGAGTATGGACAATATGGTATTATATGAGAATATCTAAAAAGAAATAATCAAATACATGAGGGAAGCCATTTTCTATTCAAATAAACAATAATGATCAAAATGGAGGGGTAAAAATACACAAAGTTAATACAATTGTTTCATTGTTGTGATTTGAAAGCCAACATGGGATACCCCTTTCACAAGAATTATTAATTGAATGAAAAAAATTCTAAATGAAAATGAAACATTATGATTGAATGCAATAAATTCAAAACGATCTCCAATTCCATAGTGAAATCTCATCTCCAAATTTATATGTAATATGGTAACTATTAAAATTGTATAAAATCTCATACTCCAAATAGACAAAGCTAGATGCATATTGCTACAAATTTGATAAAAGAAATATTATACAATGATGATACAATTTAAGCCAAATGTTGCCCCAAAAAGATTAATAAATAGCCCCTTCTAAACCCTCACACCTTACCCCTCCTCCTCCCTCCCCTCTTCCAACCCCTCACAAAAAAATATATCTAAGTTACAAAATAAAAATAAAACTTCTTCCAATGCTTTTACAATTTGCTTCTAGTTCATGTATCTAAAAAATTCATATAAGTCTAGAAGTATAAAGTATAAAATAATTTTCAACCAATGGTTTGTGATCTAAATTTGTAAATTTTGTGACTTGAATTAACTTTTTTCTTTATAAAGTTATAATTTAAAAAAAAAAAAAAAAAAAACTATCCAAGCTTAACAAGGTTGTTTTAAAGATCTATTTTCAATATGCATATATGGCTCAAAGACTTGTGACATATGAACTTTTTATGATTTCTTGATTTTTGAGTCAATTGTTAAAATTTTCTCAATTTGCATGTTTAAGTGGATTAGAAAGTTTAGAGAAATTATTAATTTCATGAGGCGTTCTTAAGTTTCATATAAGTAGATTAGATAGTTTTGAGATTTTAGTAAATTATTGAGATGCTCTCAAGTTCCATGTAATTAGTTTACACATTTGATAATTGGAAAATAGTAAGTTTCTATTAAGGTGGATGAGCTAATGATTCCTCTTTCGTAATTCTAAAGCAACCAAACTCCTACATGCTAGAATAACCTAATAATTCCCTTCTAAAATGTCCTTATATTCATAGGTCATATTTTTTTAAGGTTGGGCATAGGACCTTAGTAAATGTTTTTCATCTACATATTCTTTAATTAATACTTTTAAAGATCTTGTGACCCTCTCTTGAGTATATAGAAAGATACTTAAGAGACATAGGTAATTTTCATTTATCTCACAATTGCTATTGTCCATGGCAGGGCAATTCATGTTCTTTTTATCAAACAAATAACACATGAATTTTATCTTTCCAAATTAGTGTCTTGCATATAACAATATTTTAGTTATAAATTTCAATGTGAAATCTATTTTTCCTCTATTGATCATGGATCTCAAATACTTTCATTAGAGTTGTTAAGCATACACACATGGAAGACTTTATGAATGTTTGACTTTCATTCTCACACATTTACTTGACTTGTCCTTCATTTCCAAATTTCTCAAAATAATGACAATAATTCTCAATCAAGTTAAAAATTAATAATATATAATTAATAAAATAGATTTTTTAATTACTATAACTACTTTCTTGTTTAAAAATTATTAAATATTCAACAAACCAAAGGTTAAAGAAGGCATTGTCAACCAATCTACACTATAAGAAAAATGAAAATGTTGAGGAATTACAAAATATTTTACTTACATACAAAGATTTACAATATCTACTCAAAATAAAATTAATTAAATCTAAGGAACGTTGTGTTTGTTAATAACCATGTATCTCAAACACTTTCTTTAGGGTTATTAAGAGAGCACATCTTTAGAGTAAAGACTTTTATGAAAATTTGAAGTTCATTTCCCAAAGTTATTACTTTTCCTTCATTTCTAAATTTGACAAAACAATGATAATAATTCTCATATAAATAAAAAATTAATAAATAGAACTAATGAATATATAGTTTTTAGTTACTATTAATCAATTTCTTATAAAACAATTAAATAAAACTTAACAAACCAAAACACAAATAAGAGACCCCTCAACCAACCTACATAATAAGAATAATAAAAATACAATACTCTAATTTTGCTCAATTAAAAATGAATGGAAGGATCTACTCATGGAAAGAAATGTTGAGGGAGTCCAAAATACTTTATTCAAATACAAATATTTAACATAAAATTAAAAGTAAACCTAATAAACATTACTTCTTGTTATTGAATTAGGGAAGACAATTTAATAATTGAACTTCTTATATCAACATATTTATTGTGTTTTTTATAGTCATATCAAAAATAATAATTTTGCAATGCATGCAAGAGCCTATAACACAATGGTAAATTGTGAGCCTCTCGTTAGAAGGTCTTAGACATGATTAATGCTATATCTTAAAGTCACACCTTTATTTCAAATTTTGAATTGCAAAATTTTATTTATTTATTTATTCTATTATTAAATAGATGCATCAAAATTATAGCTTTCTTTTCAAACTTTGGATTATATAGAACAACTCTTCATATTATATAATTATAATGATGTACCAAAATAATAAATTTCATTTGATCTTTGATTTATATGGACAATATATTTTAAAACATTTAATACAAATAAATTAAATAAATATTAAATATTGATCCATATCTTAAACACTAAGTAATATTTTAGAACATTCTTTACGTAATCAATTTTAAATATAAATTATTATAAAAATATATATTATAATATCTTTATTCAAATGGCATTAAAATATATAAAATACTATTAAGAAAAAAATCTCCATTAAACATTCAAACTTGGACTTCGCATGTGTTCAATAATCCTTACATAATTCCATAAACTTAAGACTTCTAACTTATAAAACATGTTAATTAGAGGAGATTTGGTGAAAGTCGGCCTTAAAATTTTAAAATAAAATTTGGAACCAAAAAATCATTCAAACTTGTAAATTTATCTAAATTCTAATCTTTCGGAATAGCTCTAAGATGGTTGACTTCCAAAAATGATTAATGATAATAATCTACAATTTTTAATGTGGTTGAAAAACCAAGTTATAATTGGAAGGATCAACATTAGAGAAAGATAAGATTAGAGAAAATTATATACAAACAATAGTCAAATATGATTTAATTGAAAAAACAAGTTATAATTGGAAGGATCAACATTAGAGAAAAATAAGATTAGAGAAAATTATATACAAACAATAATCAAATATGATTTAATTTTAATGTAATTAAAATAAAAGTATAGATGTAGTATTAAAGAACAATTGCGATAGCATAACTTTTTTAACGAAGCGTGTCATAATATTTATTTTCTTAAATAAGATATAATATCGAAGGAAAATTTTGGTTGGATGATTCTAGAAAAGTTATTCTATTGGTGGCCGTCAACTGTCAAAAGTAAGCGAAGGCACAGAAGAGGCACGCGGTCCAATATGTTGCATGGTCAATCTAAACACAACTTGTATGTTTTCATTCATATTAGACAAACTTTTTGTCTAAAGGTTTAGCTCATAAGAAAAGAATTTGCTAGAGTGCAAAGTAAACCTAATTTTTTTTTGGTATAAGTTTCCAATGAATAATAGACCTTATTATTGGATTTAAAGAAATTAGTTTTCCACAATATCAACGTTTTTGATCATGTGATCTTTCATTATATGCAAGCACATTCATTAGAAGTGAAAGTGAAAGGGAAAGGGAAAGGGAAAGGGAGGAAAGGGCAAACTTCTATTTATGTATTTGTATTAGGAGAAATGAGTCACTTGTGTACGTAATGTCGGCACAAAAATTATTCAATAATGCTTTTTGATTCATAAATAAATAAATGAACCTAAAAATATAATTAAGAAGTTCAAAATAATAAATAAAAATGACAACAAAAGGAGATCAAACAAATGTACAAATATGTAAAAAATAAACAAAAATAACGATCAATAATCTAAATAAAATAAGAAGAAAGAAGAGTATGCAACAATGTTTTTTTGCTTTTGTTGTGTATGTTTTAAGTAATTGGAAGTATTCTAATAATAATAATAATGTAATTAGAAGTAACATCATGAAAAAATGTGATTTGTCCATCATCTTACGTTATAAAAAGAATATAAATTAGAAGTAAATATTAAAGATAATGTGATTTACAATTATATTTCATTTCTAATAATTTTTTTAAATCAATATAAATTTACATTAAATTTTATAAAATTATATATCTTATATATTAATATTAAGTAATAATCAATAATATACATCACCATCTTAAAATTTATTGTTATGACAAATTTCTAAATTCATATTAAAAAATAATATTTATTAAAAGTAATTTGAAAATTAAATTAACTAAATTATTGAATTCATTTATAAAAATTTGAAATTATTATTATAATTCATATTAAAAATAGTATCAAAACATTTCTAAATTTATATTTAGAATAATCTTGTTTTAAAAATTAAATGAACAAAATTTCTAAATTCAAATATAAAAAAAATAAATTATTTTTATAATCTATATTAATCTTTTTTTAATATTAGAAATAATTATAAATTTACATCTAAAATAATCTTCAAATTAAATCAACTAAAATTTTCAATAAATTCACCAAGTCTCTAAATTAAATTAACTAAGTTTGTAATATTTCAAGTATCATAGATTTCAAGTATCATAGTTTGATGGAAGTAATGGATGTCAATTATTATAGTCTCTTAAAAAAAATTAAGGTCTTGTATAGGGAGGTGGTTACTAAGTTAACAAGTGACGCAAGCGTGATAGTTCCTACCATTTGAATTTTTAGTTAAAAAAAAATAGAAGTAGCAATGTTCCCATTCAAACATTGATAATTACATGAGACGATCTATGCTGAATCTTGATGTGAGTGACTTGCTATGGTTTGAACAGTGTAAAAATAGCTTATTTGCATTAGATAGAAAATCTAGCTTCAGATAAGATGGTGCCCTAGAATATTAGCACTAAATTCACCTTATAATATAAGAAATATAAAAAATAAATAAGTTAAAAGAAAATAATAGAAGAATAGAGAAAAATATTCATAACAAAATATTTGAATTGTTGGTCTTTATATTGTTTAAAATTTACAAATATAATTTAAAATGTAAAAAATTACTAAATTTTTATCATAATTTCTTTGGTTTTTTAGAATGTAAAAGCTTAATTCCTAAAGTTTTTATAATGTTCTTAAATAACCTTTAATCAATAAATAATTATGAATAAAATAATATCTAATATATTTATATTAAACTATTGTGATTAAATATTTATATAAATATTCTAATTCACAATCAATAATCGAAAAAGTAAAATAGAAAATTGAACATAACAATATAAAATATTAAAAATTAAATAAAATTATATTGAAAAATATTAAGATTTAAATTTTATTTCTTATATAAATAAAATAGTCACATGTAATGTCATTGATATAATTACTATTTGATCTTTATGTTTAAAATTGTTTTAAAAATTGTTTTCTATGGTAAAAGAAGATTTGTATAAAAGATGACATAAGCTATAATTAATGTTAAATATAGTTTAAAAAGATTTTTAGAAAAGATGACATAAGCTATAATTAATGTATTAAAAGTAGAGTGTACAAAATATCCTAATTTTCTATGAAGAAAATTAATTTTACTCCTTATTATTATTGCTCTAAGCCAATCAAAGAAGAGATACATTATTTTGTTTAAATCATTTAAATAGATGGAAAATTTAAAACTATAGTTTGTAGACATATGTTGTAAAAATTCTTGACTCTGATTGGCTATTTAAAAGTTACTATTGCATCCTATGACATCTAATGGATGCAATATTATCCTGCCATGGCACGAACTAATAACAAAGTGTATCTATTCTCGGCACATTTTAAATACTAATGTTTTAAAAGCTATAGGTGCATTATGTTGACTAGAGAGTTCATTTTCTTATATAAAGTACAAAAGTGAAAAATAATCATTAAATCATGAAATGTGAGGCTAAAAAATTCTTTAAGATGAGGATCATTGAATGAATGAATGATTTTAATAATTTCCACGAGGCCAAAGCAGCCTGTAAGACCCGAATCCAGTTGTAACTCTTTGACTAACTCTTCTCTTCTTCGGTGCATGTTGATGATCAAATTTGTGGTCTTGTACAACTATTTTTTATCGAAGAGGTCTTAACCTATTGTTTTCATTGAAATTGATCAAATTTTTTAAAAATAAATGTGGTATGAGCTTTCAACCGAAAAATAAAATAAAATGTAATTTCAAACATAATATAATCTAATAGAAATTGTTTCTCACATTTATTATGTATAAGTTTTTACATTGTTTTGAATCATACCCTATGATCTATCATTGAGAAGTGTTGGAAAGATAAAAATATAATCTAATAGATTAATGAAAAAACATATCTAATAAATTCATAAAACTCAAAATAATATAATGTAATATGAAGTCTAGAACAAAGAACACTATACAATAGACTTAAAAAAAACATGTGTCTATTGGTGAAGTTGAATGACTCACAAAGAGCCCACCATGAATCAAGTCAGCAAGACTCCGAGATCATAAGCAATGAGACCGGGATCGTACCTTGAGTTACCATCTAATGTAAGAGAACCTTACGGTCACATAGTAAGACCTTTCCATACGACCGGAAGCTGGAAAATTCGGTTGTAGCTGACCTAACGGCAAACTGCGTCAGGCTGCAGATTTCCGCCTGATTAGGAAACCGACAGATAACACGTCAACCCACAGACAGGTAGTGAAAAACAAGGCTCTCTGCCACGTCAGCCTCGACATCGGCATAGTCTAAACCAGAAAGCGACCGCCTCGGCAAGGCGACCAGCTGGACGCTAGGATTTGCACAGTCAAAGCCGGAAGACACGTGGCAAACGAGATGACGTGTAAGGACGAAAAGTGAATTTAAAGCGGTTTGGAGTGAACTGGACGCAAGGGGAGGGTGACGTGGCTGCGTGGAAGATTATTCTTGTGATTGCTTGGCCGGCTGGCTGGCTGTGAATGAATGTATAAGCAAAAAGAAACAAAGGGAAAAGAGTTGTAAAGGTTAAGACAAAGTGACGGAATCCGGAAAATTTTGCGTGTTTCTGAATTCCAAGAAGTGTATTTTTTTATTCAACGCTGAAATCCCCGATATATGATGATGATGATGATGATGATGAATGGAGGTTAATCCAAGATTGGGTTTGTATTGATGATCAGCATCGAGAAAGTCAAAATATTAGGTTGGAATTTTTTTCTGATTTAGGAACAAGCAGAATTTAGGATTTTGTCATCGGAAGTTGCAGAATTTATTGTTGGGCTCGGCCAGATTAAGGGATTCAATTCGTGGAAATTTGGAAATTTCGATTTGCAGATCGTGTAGGAGGAACACAAAGTCAAAGGTTTCGAATTGGCTTGGTAAGCGGAGATTTCGATTCCGTTGGGAGTTTTCCAGGGAGTTGAACTGATCGGTGTGGGGTTAATTGAAGATCGGGGTTTGGAAGTCAAATTTGTAGAAGGAAATCGGCTCGGCCGCAGGCGGAATAAGCGTGTCTGTTAGTAGGTGTATTGAACGATTACAGATTCGAAATCGACGAAATTGGAGATAAATTTTCAGCGGCAAGCTCAGGTTCTGGTTGAATTTAGGGTTTGTTCTGGAGAACAGGGGTTCGTAGGGTTTGCGCTTACAAGATTGAGCAGTGGCGAGGGAATCGCATGGCTCAGGCATCGGTTTTTCCCGTGAGAAAGAGGCGGCTGTCGATCGGATCTTTTATTCCTCCCGTTTCGCCAATTGCCATGGCGAGTGCGTTGGTGTTTCTCGCGCAGGAGATTTCACGGTGTCTGAAACCCCGGGTTTGTCAGAGGCGAAATGCTACCGTCATAATGAGAAGAATCAAGGTTTTGTCTGTGCTTTTCGAAGTTGTTAGGGATTCAGGGCAGCCGATGCCTCCGTCCGCCATGCTTTGCTTCCACGAGCTGTATATTACGCTTCAAAGGACCAAGGTTTTGCTGCAGGAATGCAACGACGGAAGCAAGGTGTGGCTGTTGATGCAGGCGGAATCCATGGCGTATCAGTTTCACGAGCTCACGCAGGAGATTGTGACGGCCCTGGATGTCTTTCCGTTGAAATTGATGAACATTACCGAGGACGTGTGGGAGCAGCTGGATCTTTTGCACCGGCAGGCGAAACGCTCCAAAGTCTCCGTCGATCCTCTCGAGGATGAGCTCCGGAAGGATGTTATTTCGGTTCTGGATGAATTCGAGAGAAAAGTTACTCCAGATTCCGCCAAATTGCAGAAGATTTTCGAGCATTTGGAGATAAAAAACGGTAAAGATTGCAGAAACGAGGTTCAATTGTTGGAAGAAGAGATCGGCAACCAGTGCAATAACCCTACCGGCATGGACGGTCCAGTTTCCTTGATCAACAGCCTGATAAGCCTCATCCGGTACTGCAAATGCGTCTTGTTTGGCGTCACAGAGGTTGAATCCGAGGTTGAAAAGATCAAAACCCCTGGTTCAAATTCAAACCCTGAAAATGGCGAAGAAGGATGCTCCATCCCCGACGATTTCCGGTGCCCTATTTCTCTCGACCTGATGCGAGATCCTGTGCTTGTCTCCACCGGCCAAACCTACGATCGCTTCTCCATAACCCGCTGGATCGACGAAGGCCATTCCACATGCCCTAAGAGCGGCCAAGCTCTCCTCCACAACAACCTCATCCCAAATTACGCCCTCCGAAACCTAATTCAGCACTGGTGCGAAAGCCATGGCGTCCCCTTCGACAAACCGGAAAAGAGCACCCGAAATGCATCGCTAGAAAGCGTAGCCACAACCAAAGCGGCGCTTGAAGCTACAAAATTGACGGCAGCATTTCTTGTCGAGAAGCTTTGCAGCGGAACAGCGGAGGTGAAAAAGCAGGTCGCATACGAGCTTCGCCTTCTTGCGAAGTGCGGCATGGACAATCGCGCTTGCATCGCAGAAGCAGGGGCGATTCCATTGCTGATCCCTCTTCTCTCCTCAGATGATGCGAGAACACAGGAAAACGCCGTAACTGCACTGTTGAATCTCTCGATCTTCCCTAACAACAAAAAGGTGATCTTTGAGTCTCCGGATTCCATCGATTCGATCATCAATGTCCTCAAAGCAGGTCGCAGCATCGAAGCCAAGGAAAACGCAGCGGCGACTATCTTCAGCCTTTCCGCCATTTACGACAACAAAAAGATCATAGGCGAGAAACCAGACGCCATTCCGGCACTGGTAGATCTGCTGCGGTCAGGAACCCCGAGGGGAAAACGAGATGCGGTCTCGGCGCTTTTCAATTTATCCATTTTCAAAGACAACGCCCTCAGAGTGGTAGAAGCCGGGGCAGTTCCATTCCTGGTGAAACTTCTTGGCGATGATGAACAAGAACGGCCAGGGCTTTCAGACGATGCCCTAGCTGTTCTTGCTGTTTTGGGCGGGCAGAGACATGGACTCATTGCAATCAGCCAAGCATCTGCAATACCCATTTTAGTAGGTCTTCTCCGCTCTGCTTCTCCGAAGGGAAAGGAGAACTCCATAGCCGTTTTGCTTGCCCTCTGCAAAAATGGAGGCGCCCTGGTTATTAACTCTGTTCTTAGAATACCCTCATTGGTGCCCTCATTGTACGCGCTTCTCACCTCCGGTACTCCTCGCGCCAAGCGAAAGGCGACCTCATTTTTCAAGATGCTGCAGAGATGGGAGCATTCAAGACTCCCCATTGATGACTCCTTCACTACTTATTCTGCACATTCCAGAATCGCCATCACTGCCACCGCCCCTTTGCGGTAGTCTCTTTCTCTCCCTTTTTTTCTTTGTAATCTCACAAAATTAGTAAATTGATTCAAGTATTCTACAAATTGGGCTACAGATATCAGTGTTCCAAAATTGGGTTACAGATATCATACTTCCAAAATTGGGTTACAGATAAATCATCCTTGAAATTTTTTTTTGGGTTACAGATAAATCATTCTTCAAAAATTGGGTTACAGATAAATCATTCGTCAAAAATTGGGTTACTGATATCACTCATTTGAGAAAATGGGTTACAGATAATCATTCTTGAAAATTCGGGTTACAGATATTGTTCTTGAACATTTGGGGTACAGACAAATCATTCTTCAAAAAATGGGTTACAGACATTTTTTAAATCTAAAATTTGTTATTAGATGCACTTCTTGTTCTTTGTTATGGATTGTATTGTATTGGTCTGTAATGGCTGCTTTACTGGCTATGGCAACAGTATAGACCTACATTACCAGCATACGCTTAAATTATGAACACTGTTCTCGTTGCCTTTAAATTTTGCATCTGGAAAGATTTAGAGGATTTTTTCTTTGTTGGCAATCTGCTCAACTATATGCATTCATGAATAATGTGATCGGGGATTTCCTCAAATAAAGTTACGTACTGCTTCAACTGAAAAACATTGCACTACCCACTTGCCCTTTTTCCTTTCAGGCGCTTCTACTTACAACATTTAAAACAGTGTATATATTTGTTTCAGAGAGTTTGGAATCCATTTACACCTCTCCCGTACAGGAGTTATTTTCTCCTCTGGATAGAACTTAGTTTTTTATCATTTAAAAATTGAATCATTGCCATTTCAGTATGTATATGTTCACATTTTTCATGAGTTGCACTCAAAACTCCCAAATTGGGAAATGTTCGCACGAAAGCAAATGACAACTAAAATCAGCGTTTGCCAACCTGTCCGAATACAGTCAGTGGCCCATCAAATGTGAAGTACAATTTATTCTAAAATTTATCATAAAGTAATTATTAGTGAGAGATGTTTTTACTCGCTTGTAAGTCATACCTAAGCTTGCAAGTTCCAAGGATTCCTTAAAGATATGGGAAAGTAGCTTTATCAATTTCTTTTTAAAATATTGTTCTGAATCAACCAATAAAAAGTATCTTTATCTATCGTAAGTACAATTTGAGTGAATTATAGGGAGTCATGAACGGCAAGATTGGAAATAAGATTTGGTTTATTTATTAGATTTAGTAGTTTTAAATATATAATTATTAAGTGGTTTCATGGAAGAACTTCCTAAAAAAAATAGAGGAATTGCTTGGTAAGAAAATTGATGATCTCATAAATAAGTATAAAAATTACATTTCCTAACTATGTAAAGGATCCACCATAGGCAAGTGGAGAATCAAGTATAATACTTACGATGTTATAAGAATGTCTAATAGATTTTGTAAGAGTAGGTTTGAGGATGAATGTATTTGAATAAGTTTGAAGAGAATTAAGCCCCTTATATCCATTTATTTGGGTATTTGCAAGCTCAAGAGTGGCTCAAAAGTGGCAATGGGAGAAAAAAAAAAAGTGTTTTCTTCCTTGCCAAACATGCTAAAATCCATTGACTTTTTGTAAAAAATGTTTTCTTCCTTGCCAAACATGTTAAAATCCATTGACTTTTTGTTGGGATGGACAATATTTGAATTTGGATTGTTAATACCAAACCGAAACCCATAAATTTAGTAATGGATATTTGTTTCCTAGCGTCATTCATGTGACATGTTTTTCCAAAACTTTATCCATTTTAGTTTCGAAAATAAAATTTTGTTTTCTTAAGTATAAATAACATATTTTAGTAAAATGGGCATAAATTTTGTGTTTCTTATCAAAATGTTAATTTTTTATTATTTTATTTATTTTAATAGATATTGAAAAGGGGATTCGAAGACCTAAATATGGCTGATTTACTTTTATTAGATTATTGATAAAAAAAATAATAACAATAATTTGAACTTAATCTAAAAGTTTAAATTCTCATAATTCTTGCATCTACAATCATCATTTTTAAAATTAATTATTCTCCCAAAAGAATTGAGGTAGTTGAAAAAAGTAGTAAATAATGAAACATTTATATTTTATGTGCTAATAAGACTAACCAATTTACATAAATTATTATAGAAGCTTGTCTTGTTGTGCATAGTCTAAGCTTGAGAGTCCAGTATATGTACAAGTAGGTACACCTTCTAGGGAAGAGGAAGAAGCAGAGGAGATACAACATGCACTCTCACCACCTCACATTGTTATGGGAATCTATACAAGTGGATAGTACGCACATAACTGTGGATACAAATTAGAATCCTTTTGCAGCATTTGGCCAATTCATTGTTGGCAATATTGTTGCTTACTCTAGTTTTGATGATGAGGAAGAGGAAAAGAAAAGGAAAGAGGAAGAGGAAAGAAAGAAGTCAGAGGAAGAGAGAAGGAAGAAGTCAAATAAAGACTCTAAACTCAAACAGAAATGGAAGATTGTGATGCAAGAATCAACATTCTTGCCCAATCTGAAACATGTAGAGTCAGAAAGAGGAAAAGTAGTGTTCCAACATGAGGTTGGCATACCTTATGTACCTCTAGCAACCGTATCTATTACAACATTTGTTTTGGTTATGAAATAATTACTAAGTTATGATGAGCAGACTATGTGAATATTATTTTATATTATGTCAAGTGTGTGAACACATGAAGGCCAACAGAGCATAGTTTTGCAAATATATAAGGTATAAGTAAAGATCTTATCTTGCAAAGATAAGTGTGTTGTCTATGATAGACGAGCAAGTGTTATGTGATGCGAGTTATTGTACATAGAGCTTGAAAGATTTGCAAGCCTTATGTGATGTGAATTCTGATGTATGATCAGAACAATCGTGGAGTATAACAAACAACAAATGAAAGAGAGATATACATAGAAACAAAGGGAAATGGATAAAGATAAGCAAAGACATTAATTGCTTATTTACTACCTCTCTCTCTCTCTCTCTCTCTCTCTCTCTCTCTCTCTCTCTCTCTGTCTCTCTCCCCCTCTCTCTCCCTCGCCTTATCACCCATATCTCTTTATCCCCCTCTATTTGTGTAGGGGAAAATTCCTCTTTGACATTGCATAGAGTGACATTGTTTTGTTAGTGGCACTAAGTTTCCTTCTTGTTGTGAATCAACGTTGTTTCTTAGAGCCGAGAGATTGCATGGATGCACAAGCGGTGACACTACTAGATTTCTCTCAACTACACAAATGTTTTTTGACACACATACATGATATCTTACAATACATCTTACATATATACCTTTCAAACTTACAAAATTACAAGGCCAACCAAAATACAAGTAAACAAATACATTACAGAGTCGGCCCAATAGTAAATAACACAGGTTCACTGAACTGATTCAGTGACCTTCTGACACTCGACATCCACTGCATTACTCGACATCGTCATGCAGTTGGTAGAAGTGAAGGCTCGGTCCATACTAATCACTCGATGTAGTTCTGAACTCGATAACCACTGGTGACTCGATAGATACTGTTCACTGAGTTTACCCTGCTTCACTCGGTAAACACTAAATCTTTCATTGCTCAGTTTACACTTACTGCTCGGTAGACACTGCTGGACTTCACATTGTCTGAATTTGCTCAGTAGCCACTGTCTAAACTACTGAACTGCGAATGCTTACAAGGTAACCACTTGGATACTCGGTAAGCATACAAAATTGAGTAAGTGTTGTCAGTAATGACAAAATAATCATAACACCAACAATCTCCCCCTTTGGCATTAGTGACAAAAACACTTGTGAATCAAAACTGACATTCTGATTTACCAAAATTGATCTTTGTAAATTTGCTATATACATATCTTACATGTCTCACATATCTCCCTCATACATATGGTATGGATAGCTTTTATCTGTACAATGTCTCTCTTATTCCTTATTCATCTCATATTCCCAATGTCAACAATCTTATCTCCCCCTGTCAATAATCTCATCTCCCCCTTTTTGACAATAATGCCAAAGAATGTATATACAATAAATTTAAATAGAGACACTAAAATGTGAGAGAATTTTAGAGTGTACCTTTAGAATAAGAGACAATGTCTTATCCCAATTATCTTGCAAAATTTTGCAAGTGGAGAGAGCCACTTGAACTTCTGCAGAAAATTCAATCATATGATCTGCTATTGAAAAGTTGCTGTCATGAATCAATGTTTTTGAGTAGGCAATGTGTTTCTGCATTTGATCCATGACTGGGAGAATCATATTTTGAACGTCAATCAGTGTAGACCAGATTCTGGCTTCTTCTCTGAGTAACTCTGCCTGCATTTCGGACAAAAATTTCACCTTTGTGTGATGGGATGAGCTTGAACTATGGTCAAGCTGCAACTTTTGAGCAGTAGCCTTCATTTCCACATCTAACTTATTTAATTTTTCTTTGATCTCCTTAGTGTACTCGATAACATCACAGAGCTTGCCAAAAAGTGATGTTACATTTGTAAATGCTTGCTCAAGGTTGCACAAAATTGAGGATAATTCAACCTGCTTTATTGCAATGTGTTGAGCAATGTGCTCAAGCACCTTATTGTCAAATTTCTTTTCTGCCTTTTCAATGAGCTTCTCTTGCCCAGAGGTGTCCTCATTGAACTTATTCACAACCTCTTCTAATTGCAACAAAATGTGTTGAGATGAATCAACATCAACACCAATAGCTTCAATAATTATGTTTTTGGCATTTTCTATTATAGTATATTGTTTATATCTCTCTTCTATGAGTTGTTTCTACCTTGCCTTCTGCTCTAGAAGCTGACTGACCATTCTCATCTCACTGGCTGAGGCATTGTCCAAGTCTATCTTTGGAATAACAATTTCTGTGTCCAAATCTATATCTTCATCAATTTGTTTCCTAGTAAGCAGAAGTTTTAGAGGAGTTTTCAGTTTTACTTATGTGCTTACTTCCTTGGATTTGGAGTCAAAGACAATAGTTGACATAGATGGATTGGCAGAAAATACTTGAATGGGTGCAACTGGAGGAAAGCTGATAGAAGTACCGACTGAATCCAAAATTGGTGTGCTTCCCAAAAATGATGTACAAATAGGTAGTGTACAGATTGGAATATTCACAATTGGAGTAGACAAAATTGTAGAAAGAACTGTAGAACTTACTATACATGTAATAGAGGAGGTAGACATAGCTGATGCTGCAGTGATTGATTGCTCGGCTGCTGATGAAGAAGGCTGCAGCTCGGTAGATGAAGTAATTGATACTTCCATAGAGGATGCTTGGAGTTGTGGGGTAGCAGGAGTAGATGATGTTTCTGATGTGGTCAATCCTATTGAAGCTATCTCCAACCCTGATGATGTGGCCGTCTTAGGTGGAGAGTGAGGAAGGGAAGCAATGACTTGCACTGCAATCTTCATTGGATCATCTTCTTCATCCTCTTCGTCCTTTTCTTCTTCTTTAGCTTCTTCCCCTTTTTCTTCATCATCAAACTTTAGTGCCTGAACATCACTAGCACTTGGAGTGCTGTCATCTCCTTCATCACTACTGGTACCACCATCATCCTCGATCACAACTGGTTCATTACTGGGCTTTTGCAGATGATAGATGTTCTTCCACATGTTTGTTGCATCTCTTACAACATGCTCAATATCCTTAATTAGAATCAAACATGTGTGAAATCTAATCATCATTTTCCCTTCATTGTTCTTCATTATTGCCTTTATTTCTGCCTTAGTAAGACTCGGTAGAAGATTCTTCAAGGATTGCTCATATATGTCCTTGGCTATTTGGTTGGCTGACTCCCATCTTGGTTGCAATCTTACCAAAAACTCTTTGGAGATTTGAGGGGCAAGCTGGTCTAGGGAGTATTTCCATTTTCCCATCTTATTAAGTACCAGTTCCTCAATCTGCATCAGTCCTTGTTTCAAATTTCAATGCCTTGAAATTTGTGATGCTAGCTCCCTCTTCCATATTTTTCAATCTTTCTTGGAAGGTAAGTTGGGGCTTGCTAAATACTATTTCATCCTTATTCTTACCTTTGCCTCTTCCGGTGAAAACAACTGTGGAGGCTTTGGGTGACTTGGTAATGATTACCTTGCCCTTCTTTTTGACTGGCTCAGCCTCTTCCTTTGATTTTTACTCTATATCTTCTGGTTCTTGCTCCTCTTCTTCTTCCTCACCTTTTCCCTCGGTAATCATTAGGGGCTCGGTAGCAGTTTTCAATTTAGCAACCTTCCTTTTACCTTTGTTGATTGCTTGAGGAAGTTTGATTTCCAGTTCTATTCTGGCTTTTGCCTCATCATAAGTTCCAAAAATTGGTTGCTTGGGATCTACTAGTTCATTTACTAGTGTTTCAATAATATCTTTGGTTTCATCAATGTTTACCTCATAAGGTAGAGGTTTTACCCATGCAACACGGGGCCTGACTGCCTAAATATATACTCTGTCGCAGTCAACCATAAAACAAACATCATCTTTGTAATCTTCAACAAGTTTAGGAGGGATCCTGAACCTGTTGTTCATCCTCTCCTTGAAGTCCTCAAAATAGTTGTCCATTACACTGTCAAAATTGACACCCATTTATGCTATAAACTCATTAATTTGATATAGAATGGGGACATCCTTTCTCCATACGATAGAACCTTTGGAGGGAAAGAATTTTTGTACATAGAAGAATAAACATGTCAACAATGATCCGAATTTACAAGGGTTATTCTTTGACAATTTGATACTGTCCATGTTTTTGTTCAGTTGCCTTAGTAATAGTTCTGACAAGTCATATTCCAAATTCTTCTTCACAACCTTAAACGCCAAGTCTACAGCCTCACACGACACATTGTTCAATTGGCTTGAATTGTAGATCTTGTGAGCTATCACATGAATTCCATATCTAAGTTCAACGTCAGTAATGGTGCTAACCTTTAAGCCTCTGCCATCCCACTTGGCTAGGGTTTTCTTCTGAAGTTCATCTCGACCTAGGGTTTTTGTAGATTTGGCTTTGCTGAGTATGGGAAGGCCAGTAATCTTATGAATCATTTTCTTAGTGATTAGTACAGGTTGCTCTAGCCATAACTGACCATTGTGAACACGGCTAAGGATATATCTAATCCATTTTATTTGGAAGCTTCTCGGTGTGTGAGAGATGTGGGTCAATCCTTTAGTTTCCAAATGCTAATGCTCGAGTTTCAATGAGCCATCAACACATTTCTTCTAATGCGCTATCCATTTCTAGGGTTCCTATTTCTTGAATATAACATTTGAAATGAGTTCGAATATCATTGGTTAAAAGTACCTTTGGTGGTATCTGCGATTGTGCGCCATTAGGGTCTAGTGCCTCTGCTACTGCGGGAACCAACTTGAAGTTTGGTGCATTCCATTCTGTGCCCTCGACCAACATTTCTGATCCATGTTTCGCCTTGCTAGTGCTTGTGCTTGCGAAAGCCATTGTTGCTCGGTAAGTGATGGAAATCTTTGATCAAATTCGTTAACTGCAAATTTTCTCGAAATCACTTTGAAGTCGCTTAAATGCACCTGGAAATCTTTTAGCTCTGAGAATACAATGAAAATGAAGTTGAATTCCACCCATTTTGATGAAAAGTTCGCCATTAATGCTAGGTACCATGTTGTCATAGTGCATGACAGACTGTCATCCACTAACCTAACTTGGCATGAGTATCAACTCGGTAGACGAACAAAAGTTCTTCTACTCCCGACCTTGCTCGATAAGGTCTTTAACCACTTTGTTCGGTAGAGTCTGATGCACTTGGTGAAAGATAACTTTTCTATGATTTGGTGTATTTGCAATACTGACTGGATCATTTGCTCTCTTTCATTTGGAACTGCTCTAGATATAGCTTGATGATACAATTCCAGATCCTCCTTCATGAATCTAATTGGAAATGGTGGAGTCACCCACTTCTTGAGTGACGAGGCCATCATTTGAATTGTTCTGCTTAGTAGATTTAGGAATCCACTGTTGTCTCATCTGCTTCCAAATGTTATTAGCTTTAGCTTTCTTTTCATCTTCAATTCTTCCTATATTCATGCAATTTTTGGCTATATGTTCAAGTTCAGTGCATGTATAACAAACATCTCACTGTTGTATCTCTTTTTCTCAAGTGATGCCTTGAGCAGTCTTTGCCAATGTGTCCATATTCTCCACAATAATGACATCTGCACCATGTATTGTAATCCCATCTAAATATTGCCTTAACAAGTTGTTCAACTGGATTGAATGATCTGGATCTTCATTGGAATGCCTTGTGACCATGCTTCTTGCATTTGTGACATTTACCTTCAAATTATGGTTTTTCTTTGCATTCATTAGCTTTGTGACCATGCTGATTGCAGTTGTAGTATTTTCCATTGAATTTTGTTTTTCCATTGCTCCAACATTTTTTTGATGTATGACCTAACTTACCACAGTGATTGCAAGTAGGTCTTTGATTCTTTTGGGCAACTTGTTTGGAAGATTCACCACCTTCATTATATCCAAGTCCTGCTTTAACTTTTTGTCTATGAAGATTCTGCTCATTTTATTGTATCAGTTGATTCATGTCTTCTTGTGACTTCATCATTCTTTCATTGATTTGCTTTTTAGTATTTAGGTCATTTTCCAAACTTTCACTGATTTGTCTTTCAGTGGTTAAATCAATCCTTAGGCTTTCATTTTCAGATCTCAGATTCATGATTTCTTCATTTGCATTGGATAGTTGATTGATAAGACTTTGATTTGCATTGATCCTTTGATTTGTCTCATTTTCCAATTTGTTTCTTTGTTCCAAGACTTCACATAGCCCGATTGATTGGATTTCTTGTTCTCTTTTAAGTTTTCTTACTTCTTCCTGCAAAGAGCCATTCTTTGCTAGGAGTTCCTTGATTGCCTCATTAGCTTCATCTGAGCTACTTGATGGTAAAAGGTCTTCAATCTTTTCTTTAACATACTGATGGTCATTCATTTGCCTTGCAAGTTCCTTCCTTCTTTTCAGGGATTGAGAAAGATGCTCCTTTGCTTCTTTGAGTTGAGCCATGGCCATTTCTAAATCTAGCTTTTCATTTTCAATTGCCTTGTCAAGTCTAAATATCTCCATCTATCCTTAGATCTTTGCTCAAGCTGCTAAACTTTTATCCTAAGAACCACAAAGCTCTGATATGAATTGTTGGAAATATTCAAGATATGATAGGTTACTGAGAGGGGAGGGGTGAATCAGTAACCTTTAAATCTTTTTATTAATTTACTACACATCCATCTATACTATTGCATGCATAAATTCTAAAACATAAAACAATCATTACATAAGTGAACACAATATTTGATGACCCAGAAATCTTCCAAATAGAAAGTAAAACTGGGGTGGGGATGATACCCACAAAACTTCAATGCTGCAGTATAAAGTTGGCCAGTTAAGGCTTACATTGACCACTTATGGTGATCTGCCCTATTAGGAGCACAAAGGACTGCTAGGTCCACCTTGTTAGAGGATTTGCAAACATACAATGAAGTATGCACTCTGTTAGGAGATTTGTACAAAGACTGTTAAGTCTACCTTGTTAGAGGATTTGAAAATCTGATTCACCTGTTAGGATGAAGCAGTGGATCTACTTGCAATTGATTGTTGATAAGATCCCTTATGCACTGATCACCCCATGTGATGGATATAACTTTTCAGTCTCTGAATTGACCTTGCTGTGTACCTTGAATTGTTGCTGATGATCTTTCGTATATACTTCACATTACTTCACAATTCCTTCTCATTCCATGCATCATACATTCAGACATACATACATGATATCTTACAATACATCTTACACATATACCTTTCAAACTTACAAAATTACAAGGTCGGCCAAAATACAAGTAAACAAATACATTATAGAGTCAGCCCAATAGTAAATAACTCGGGTTCACTAAACTGACTCAGTGACCTTCTGATACTCAACGTCCACTGCATTACTTGACATCATCATGCACTTGGTAGAAGTGAAGGCTTGGTCCATAGTAATCACTCGATGTAGTTCTGAACTCGGTAACCACTGGTGACTCAGTAGATGTAGTGTCACTCGGTAGATGCTATTCACCTAGTTTCCCTTTCTTCACTCGGTAAACACTGAATCTTTCATCGCTCAGTTTACACTTACTGCTCGGTAGGCGCTGTGAGGTTTGGTAGATACTGAGAAGCTCGGTAGACACTGCTGGACTTCACATTGTTTGAATTTTCTCGGTAGCCATTGTCTGCTCGGTGTAAACTGCTGAACTACGAATTCTTACAAGTTAACCACTTGGATACTCGGTAAGCATACAGAACTGAGTAAGTGTTGTCACTAATGACAAAATAATCATAATGCCAACAGTCCTAACATCATCATCATAGGTACTAAGCATCATATATTAAATCATCATATGAAGTCTATGTCTAATAAGTCAAAATCTATAAAAAAACAACGTATCAAAAAAAGTCAAAACATGAAAGTAACAACTACGCTATGATGGGTCGGGGTAGGACCTCATATTCCCCATCCCCCCCCCCAATGCATGAACTTCCTTAAGATATGGGGGTAATATGTTCTCATCATGTGTTGCATCCTCTCACGACGTTGTGACCTCATCATAACAATCCCATTTGATTGTAACATAGTCCAACTCTCTGCCACAAAGGGATAGGGTCTTGCGAGCCAAAATGTGAATGTGCTCCAATTCTAGTTGCCTATCCAAATCCACTTGCAAGGAATCCAAATCTATAGTATGAGACTCATTATAAATATACCTCCTCAACACAGAAACATGAAATACATTGTAGATACGTGACAAGCTATGTTGAAAAGCTAGATGATATGCAATTGAACCTATCCTCTCTAAAATCTTGAAAGTTCCAATATAACGAGGTGCAAGCTTAGAGCCCTTTCCAAAGTGGATTGGACTCTTTTGTGAACACACTCTCAAGAAGATTCTTATCACCAACATGTACTCATAATCAATCCTCTTTGCATCTGCATATTCATTCTGCCTATCATGAACCTCTCTAAGACACTATCTAATCAAGACAACCTAATGCTCCATATCCTTAACCAATTGTGGTCCTACAACTAGACTATCCTCCATCTTGTCCTAACTCAAAAGTGTCTTGCATGGCCTACCATAGAAAGCTTGATAAGGTGGCATACCTAAAGATGAATGATGCTTATTATTAGAGGAAAACTTGACAAAGTGCAAGTATTCCTGCCATTTGGCTTGGTGGTCCATTACATACATGCATAACATATCCTCTAAATCCTGATTGAGCCTCTTTGTCTTCCCATTTGTCTTAGGGTGATAAGTTGCATTAAAAATTGAGCCTAGTGCCCAATGTTTTCTGTAAGTATCTCCAAAAAGAGGACATAAAGAGAGAATCTCTATCTAAGATGATCATATGAGGAATGCCATGAAGTGTGACAATGTATCACAAGAACACTTGTACTAATGTTGATGTTGTAAAGGTAGTGTGTACGGTTAAAAAGTGAGTGACCTTGATCAATGTGTCAACCATCACCATGATGGAAAGAGGACACATGAAAACTAATAATAAAATCTATGGATATAGTGTCCCACTTCCACTCTGGTACCTCATGTGGCTGTAGAATCCCACTAGGATGATGATGTTCCATCTTCACTCTTTAAGACTCTGAACATCTAGATACAATACTAATTTGCAATCTCATGCCTGAAAAATGATATAATTGTCTCAAATCAACATGTAATTTCTTAACCCCCGGGATGCATTGCAACTGGAACTATATGAATCTCTAGTATAATGAAATCACACAATCCCCCAGTACAAGGTACATAAATGTATCCTCTATGATGCAATAGTCCATTGGCTTCCAATGAATAATCTGAGTGCTTCCCCTCAAGGGATTTTTGAGATTGGATCAATTGACAAATCTTTGCATACAACTCTTCCTCAAGAAAATGTTGTAATATACATTCTCTCAAATTTGTGCCAGTGATAATAGATGTTAGCTCATGTTGCTTCCTACTCAATGCATCCACATCAACATTTTTCTTTCCCCTTGATGTAATGAACATAAAAATCATACTCATATAGGAACTCCATCCACCTCCTCTACCAAGCACCAAGGTTTGACTGAGTGAATAAGTACTATAAACTTTGATGGTTGAAATGAAGCTCAAAATGATGACCCAAGAGAAAGTGGTTTCACTTCACCAAAATGTGCATGGTATTTAAGCTCATGAGTCTTACGTTTCCTAGACTTGTAGGCAAAAAATTGATTACCCTACATAAGAACTACTCATAAAACATCCAAAGAAGCATTTGTACATACCACAAAGTCTGTTGAAGGAATCGATAGGTGAAGAATAGGTGCACTAGTAAGTGATTTCTTGAGCTCTTGAAAGGCTCTCTTGCACTTTTCCATCCACTCAAACTTCTTTCCCTTTCTTTGAAGGGATATGATGGGATGTGCCACCTTAGAAAACCCCTCAACAAAACAAATTTAATATCTAGCTAAACCCATAAAACTCCTAACCTCGGTTATAGTAGTAGGTGTTGACCAATCCATAATGGCTCTAATATTTGATGGATCAACTTAGACATATAACATGTCCAAGATAACAAACCTTTGATCTAAATAATGAACACTTTGATAAGATGCCATACAATTGGTTCTTCCTTAACAACTACAATACATGTCTCAAGTTATCCTTATGTTCCTTCTCATCTCGAGAATATTCAATATGTCATCAATGAACACTACAAAAAATCTATCCAAAAACCTATTTAATACTCCATTTATGAGACTCATGAATATGGATGGACCGTTCATGAGGAAAAATGACACCACAATGAACTCATAACGACCATACCTTGTATGAAAAGCAGTCTTGTGGATATCACTCTCCACAATCCTCAACTAATGATATCCAGACTTTAGATATATCCTAGAGAATACTCAAGAACCCTGTAACTAATCAAATAAGTCATCTATCCTAGGAAGTGGATACTGGTTCTTAATGATTACTTTGTTCAACTAATAGTAATCTATGTGCAACCTAGGAGATCCATATTTCTTTTTTACAAAGATGGCTAGAACACCCTAATGGGAAACACTAGGGTGAATGTTTCCTATCTCCAAGAGATCCTCTAACTAAATTATGAGCTCACTGATCTCATGAATGGTCATCCTATAAGGTGCTCTAGGTACTGGCTCAATTTCTTGTATGGTGTCTATATGAAAGTGAACTTCCCTAGGTGGCAACATATTGGGAAGCTCAAAATGGAACACATCTACATACTCTTGCAAAATAAGATAGTCATTGAGAGATGTCTCCCTCTAATCACCATCCTCTCTATCACTAATGATGATGGTAAATAACTGACATCCCTTTCACATGCACTGCTTAAGCTTCATAGAAGATATCATGCAAGGAGATATGAGTCTTTGTACCCCTAAAATCACTATATTAGTGCCATGATCATCCACAAAATTGACCCTTTTCTATTGATAATTCATCATGACACTATGGGAATAAATATAATTCATATCAAGAACTACATCATAAGATCCTAGAGGGGTAATGTGAATATCTTTCATAGTGGTCATGTCTCCAACCTAAATCTCACAACCCTTGACCAAAGATTTAACAAACATTGTAGCTCTTGAGGCTAATGTAAGCTCCCAACTAACATATTGCCTAGATGCCACTAGGCTCGCAATGCTCCATAACAAATGAAGATATAAAGGAGTTAGTAGCTCTTGAATCAAACAAAATGGTAGTTCCACTACCTCTGATCATACTTATGACCTCCATAATCATGGTTTGATGATTTTCCTAGCATTTATTGCTACAATACTCATGTGAGATCTACTAATGTCTCCCACTATAGGCTCTAAAGTAGCCACTCATTGAGTCCCATTTGTCTACCCTATGGAAACTCTCTAGATATGTGCCCAATGGCATCACAAGTATAACAAGGAGGATGTGTCTGTATTTGAACTCCCTATGGTCTAGTTTGTTGTTGTTCCTTTGTCCTATTATACCCATTATAACCACCCCTAGTGGGTTATGATCTCTGATCTTGTTTAAGGCCCTATGTTTGACATTTCTTGGGCTTAGAGGCCTACTATCCCTATGAAACCTCATCTACCTACTATCCCATTGAGATTTTTACTAAGGGTATGGGGTTTTTAAAGACCCCGATATGTGCTTTGATTCCCCTTTTAGTGGGGACTTTGAAATCTCGATGTGTGATAGGTAGGATTATGATTCTAAGACTGACCCTATGTATCTTGAGTCCTACCATAGATCTCCATTCAAATCAATTCTCTCAATGAAATCTATAAGAATGACACAAATTCCCATGAGTATTGAGCCCTGTATCAATGCATTAAATCCCTTGACAAAGTTGTTTAGCTGCAACTTCTCATCCTTCATGTAGTCTACCTAAGGGAGAAGTTTAAGGAACTTACTCTCATACTATAACGTTGTGAGTCCCCTCTGCTGTAGATCATGGAGCTTATCTATCTGATATTATTTGAAATTCTCTAACATATATCTATCTTTGAACCTATCTATAAAGGTCTTTCAAGTGATGGTATCTATAACTAAATTATTCTTTGGTTCCTCTTATCTCCACCAGGTAGAGGTTGTCCCTCTCAAGAGTTGTACCATGAGTTGAACCTTAAAATTTCTTACATAGGAGTGCAATCTGAAACGTCACTCTAAACTCAATGCTATGACTCAACCTCCACACCATTGATAGATCCTACAAAGACAAGTTGTTGAAGTTGGATCAACTCTCTAATCTGGTCCCTTGCATCATGGGGTGCTCTCTATTACATGTACCACTAAGTCATATGGTGGCTCTAGCTAGTGTACTGACTCGCCCTCATGGTCTTCCTAGACCTCAACATTACTAGATGGAGGGCTCATTTTGGAAGCCACGGGCTTAAGGATGTAGTGCCTACCCCTAGTTCACATTTTGTTTTAATTGCCAAACTCTTTTAGGCCAGTTTTATACTTGATGTTTAGTAGCATTACTTTCAGATTATCAGATGTTGTTTTACACTCAATTTATTATATGAAGAGATTACTTGGTACTCTATATTTCATGCATGTATGATGATTATTCAACGTTTTCAATTATCGATGATGATTAGTTAGATGGTTTA
Organism: Cupressus sempervirens; assembly: GCA_028749045.1. Classification (NCBI taxonomy): domain Eukaryota; kingdom Viridiplantae; phylum Streptophyta; class Pinopsida; order Cupressales; family Cupressaceae; genus Cupressus; species Cupressus sempervirens. The sequence continues at coordinate 378,210,244 of CM053785.1, forward strand.
TTATCACATGTGCTTTTTTATGGATACTTACCCCATACTGCATGTGTATGGTGTGCGTGTTTGTTTTCTTTATGTATGGTGTTTCTGATGTGGTTAAGGAAGGGAGTCGTAGTCACCTGCTAGTCGGGATCTACACGATGCACCACTTCTTGCCATTGTCTGTTTAGCTTAGAATATTGTGTCTGTACATGTGTGAATTTTATGCAGGTTGCAGGTACTGGGTATCGACTTCCCTGAATTGCCAGGATGAGCGTACCCTATCGCATTATCTCAATGGTAAGAGAGGGGAGATAAACTCTTAAGTCCAAATCCTAAACCCTTTAGCCAATTGTCCTAATTGATAATTAGGACAAGTATCTGAGTTAAGTACCCTCTGAATGCATCAAATGATGTTATTTCGTGATTATAACCCTTTTGTTTGATTTAGTATGTGTTCTTCTATGATGGGTTTTCATATGTTGCTTTATGAGTCCTTGATGTATTTTCTATTAATTAAGTTTAATTAAAAGGATTAATTAATGATTCAATTTAATAGAAAATTATTATGATATTTTAATATTTAATTATATTTAATTAATTGAGAAATTAATTAAATAAAAAGAATTAAATTTGGAGATAAAAATTTTAAGTATAATTTTAGAATGTGATAATATTTATTTAATTTAATAATAATATATATTTAGAGTTCATTTTTAAAATGCTAAATATTATTATTAATTGAATTAATAAATATTTTATCAATTAAAGTTTCTTAAATAAATTAAAAGTGGAAAAGATATTAAATTATTAAAGGTTTCTAGATCGCATGATCTAAGCATGAGTTTAAATATAAAAGAAATTAATTAAAACGATTAATTAATAATTTAATTTAATAGAAGATTATTATGATATTTTAATATTTGATTATATTTAATTAATTGAGAAATTAATTAAATAAAAAGAATTAAATTTGGAGATAAAAGTTTAAGGATAATTTAGAACATTATAATATTTATTTAATTTAATAATAATATATTTAGAGTTCATTTTTAAATAAATGCTAAATATTATTGTTATTTAAGTTAATTAAATATTTTATCAATTAAGTTTCTAAAATAAATTAAAAAGTGAAAATATATTAATTATTAAAAGTGTAAGATTGCATGATGCGAGCATGTGTTGAAAATAAAGAAATTAATTAAAAAGATAAAATAAGAGGAAATTATAATATTGTTTTAAATTCATAAAGTGCGCATGGGTTTAAAAGTAATAAAGATTAAAAATAGAAGTCAAGTGAAAAAAATTAAATAAAGTTATTTAATGATTCATTTAATATGCATTAAAAAGATAAAGCAAAGATTAATAAAAGATAATTTTGAGTTAACGCAGTTGAGCAAAGAGTCCTCTCGGGTGAACGCACAATTAGTGCCCCGATTTGAGGAGAAGACTCCTTATCACAACTTTGGGGGTTCATTTTTGGGGGACACGAATTTGGACCGTGAATTTTGGAGACAGGAATTTTGGAGAGAGTTTTTGGAAGCAAATTTCAGAAGGAGAATTCTAGGAAAGATTTTCAGAAGAAAGTTATTGAAGAGGAGCGAGTTCTCTTACAGATTTTGGGGATTGCGTATTAGCATCAGGTTCAGGTAGGGTCTGGTATTTTGACCCCTAAATGATTTAAGAAATTTAATATGTTCTGTCTACTTCGTGATTGTAAGAATCTTGTCTTCTTGAATGTATCATTTCTTCGTTCTGGATCTTTTGCTATTCGATTTCATTTGTAATCTAGATTGAAAAACTGTTTAGGAACATCCTTCAACAAAATTAAATCGGGATTTAGAATTGTATTAAAATAGAGAAAAGAGAGAATTGGTTTGCGGAGAGTTTTGAGATTAAAAAGAAAATTCGTAGGGTTGGAATTATTTTCTCTATTAGATTGCAATTGTTAATGTTTAAAAAAAAATCTTAAGAAGAAATTCGATTGGTTCGATTTATTCCCCTATCAGATTAAATTGTAATCTTTTATATATAAATAAATAAAAGAATAATAAATAAATTTTTAAAAAAAATATATATATATATATAAATAAATTTATATATATATTATAATAATAAACCATATATTATTAAACCTTAGTCAATATTGAAAGGAATTGTGTGTTAAATTTAGTTTATTTTAAAATAAATAATAAATAATAAATAAAAGTTTATAAAATAAATAAATTTATTTTTAACTTTTGCAAGCATAATGATAAAGTAAATTTTAAAAAAAAGAAAAAAAGAAAAAAAATTATATATATATATTTTTTAATAGGAGTGGGGAGGGGTGGGAAACCCCACGCACCCCCCCGTACCGCTATCGGCACCCTTTATAAGGGGCTGCGGCAGTAGGTACACTGCTGCTCGCAGCAGCAGGTACACTGCTGCTCGCAGCAGCAGTACTGTTGTCTGCGGCAGCAGCGTACTCTGCTGCTGCAGCGTTGAAAGCCGCGCGGGCTATAAACGCAAGTTGACAATGAAAGTTTTTTTTTAAAATTATTATTTTTTTAAAAAATTATAAAGATTGGTAATAGTGATTTTTAATATATATTAATTTTAAATTAATATTTTTAAATAATTATAATTATTAACACGTTTAATATTATTAATAAATTTTAATATTAGATTAAATATTATATTGATAAGTTTTATTTATTAATTTAAATAATAATTCATTTTAATGTAGTTTTTGTAAATGTTAATTTATTAATTTTTGGTTAAATATTAATAAATTAATAATTAATGAAGATGTTAGATCATTAATTATTGATTATTTCAATTAAAAGTAGTTTAATTAAAATAATTAATAATAGATATTATTTGATAAAATTGTAGAATTAAATTATAGATTTAATGGAAGTTATTATAGAGATGGGTTAATTATAAGAGTTAATTACGAAAACTTATCACTTGGAATGTATATGAAATTGAAACTTTACTTTTAACCCTAATGTGTATTTTTTTTAAAATCAAACCCAAAATATGAGCTGTATTGTTTTGTTATACTGTCTATGCTTTTGGGGTTTTTGGAGATTGTCCTAGTGTTGACCAGTTTAGGTTGTTACCAGAGGCTCGGGGATTATGTGAATGTGATGTTATGATGATTTGGTCTCGATCTTTCTTAACCCAACCATGGTAGTGTGATGGAGTGCTCTATGACATGATTGTATTTATTGTTTGTTATTGCTTCCAATTTCCTGGTGTGAAGCTGAAGTGTATGTATATAAGATACCTGACTTAACCATTTTTGAGTCATCGATCAGTTATATTGGATAACCATTTTTGAGTCATCGATCAGTTATATTTGATAACCATTTTTGAGTCTCGATCAGTTACACTTGGATTGCTTTCGGTCGCTTGAGAGGACTGAAGTGTTTGTTAAGTTCTTGATGATGTCATGTGTTGACTTGACCATTTTGGAGTCTTTGATCAGTATTTTGATTTATCATTGATGCCTTCAGTTGCTGATAGAGAACTGTTGTGATCATATGATTATTATTTGATGCTTACCTGTTGCTCATGAAGAACTGATGTAATTTTGTGGCTTATCTTTTATGATGTTTTTCAGTTGCTTGTATAGGACTGAGGTGATTTTATTATGATTCTTTGATTTGTGATTTCATGAGCCTAGGGTAGGTTATCTATGTGTAGTGTCGAAAAGTGGCTTGCAATGGGGATCGGGGCCCTAAGAGGCTGCCTGGAGTAACCCATTGTAAGTTGTGTTAACAAGTGAAAACATCTCACCTAAATACTGACTTAAATGAACCTAATAAGATAATTGTATGTTCTCTCCCATGCCTTGAGTGCTAGTACAAGCTAGGATGGGGTAGAGAGAACGCTTGGTTACGACCTTGCATTCCGCAGTATGCCTCGTCAGTACGAGAGGATACTAGTGGCTGCAGGAATCACTAGGGACCCGAGATTCCTAAGGGATTGCTCGGGTAACTTCTACGTGACTTTTGTGATGACACTTTCCCGCTTGCATAGCAGGTTTCCTACATGTATTTATGGTGCCTCTGGGTCTAGATGTCTGTCTATGTTGGAACCTTTGAGTTAGTATACTTTTAGGATTTCCCAGACTTAGAGAGTACTTGTGTTTTGTATTTTGATACCTTGTTTGGGACTTGAGACTATCTCCTCAGCGCGGTGGGAGTGGACCATTTAGGTTCCATGCGGTCGGGTGGTAGTGCTTTTTACTCTTACCATTGAGATCCGTTCGTGGTCACCGTGGCTGAAGCTTTCTTGGTTGGCATTTACCTTCACTATGTTCTTGGATTACTATGATGGATGGTTAGATTTTATGATAGATGTTTTATCATTATGGATGTATGGATGTATCAGGTATGTTATTAGTTCCATTTATTTTACTGTACTTTGTATCATGGATTTGAGGATGATGTATCTTTATCTTTACATATGTATATTCTTTTAAGCCTTCCATACCCTGTGACATGTACAGTGGATGATTGAGCATTCCGAATTAAATTGCCAAGAGGCATTCGGAGCAAATGTATATTATGGACATTGGACTTTCTGATTATTCTTTCATATGTATGTGGTAGTTGTTAGACTTAGAATTAATTAAATTTAAATGTGACTCAACGTCTTGGGATCCTTAAGGAATGTAGCTTGTGATGTATGTTTTTTGATGATTACATGTAATTGCTTCCGCTACTATGTGTTTGATGTGTATGTTATACATTCTTACTTTAAAAAAAAAAAAAAATGTTTAGCAAACTTAGTGAAACTTTAGGTTAATTCTTTTGGATCCCTTGGCGGGGCGTTACAGGCTCCTACTCTGCTCTCTAGCATTTTTCCTATGACCCTTTGAAACCTATTGTTCTACCTGTTGAACTACTAGTGAAAACTTTTATTGTACTATTCCAATAAGATTATGAAGAGAATGTAATATATCATGGTTTAGGTTTGGGGGTGGCTTAGGAGGTAGTCCCTTATCCCCATAAAGAGCCTCTACCTCCTACTCAACCTCCTCATACATTGGGAAGAATGCCTAGAACCTCTACCTCGTCTATGAGCATGCCATGTGATTAGAGACATCCTACACAAAGGTGCAATGTTTATGAGTCAAAACATAATGGCTTTAGGTTCCTAGTGTTGAAATTGCGCCCTGATACCAAAATGTCACACTTGAAATTTAGGGAAAAAATACACCAAATTTTGTTTACACTAACTTTTACTAAGTTTCACATTTGAAGTGTAACTATGAATGCAACAATATTGCAAAGTGTGCAACAAGATACATAGTGTTATTCGGAGGGGCATCATGTCCAATATTGACCATGTGGTTGTCCCACCATCGTGATTGAGTTGTTCAACTTCCCTCAGTGTTTTCAAAGTTAGGCTCACATATACCAAAACGATAAGTTTAATTATTAAAATGAGTTAACCTATCATGGAAATGGGTAAGAGGACCTCATTTGCAAGTTCAATACCTTTCATTGAGATCAAGATTGGAAATGTACTAGGTTTCAATCATTGTTTTAAAGTTAGCTAATCTTTTTTAGTCTTTTCCAAAGGCTTATTTGATTACAAACTTGGTTAAAAATAAAGTCAAACTAGGTGTGATCCATAATATCCAAGGACTTCAAAATGAAAAAAAGATTTTTTAAAAAAAAATTTCATATTTTAAAAAAAAAAATTTCTAGGTCTTAGTAAATGGGTTTTTTCAGAGGTCTTTAGCTCAAAATTTGAAGTTGAAACTTTCACCAGTCTCTAAAATTAGGTAGTCGAAGACTCTATTTAAGGGACTAAAACTAGGTTTTTAGTTGTTCTTTCCATTGGAGCAAACTATTTTGAATTCTGAGCTCTAGGTCAAAACTTATGACCTCGACAAGTTGGAGTAAATGAATAACTAGTTTTTGAGTAGTTTTAGATAAATATTGTCACATAAACATTTTGAATTCATGGTTGTGGTGACTTTTGATGTTACATTATTGCATATATTCTTACATTTTCGAATAGTAAGACGACTTTTTCTTTGCATTCACCTTTTTTGAGTTTTTGCAAGTGTTTTTCCAAAATTTGAACATTGATATTGCAAGTATTTGAATCACACCAAATATTGTTGTTTCAGTCCATTTCATAAATCAAATTAGTGGAATCAAAGTGGGAACACTCCCGTATGCCAACTAACACAAGAACCACCTATCAAATGTTAGGATTGGCCATACAAGATTTGTCTAAATACCCTCCTTTGCGGCACACAAAACCAAAGGTGTCAAATAATTCATTAGATGTTGTTAAGAAGATGGTGGGAGAGGTTTTGGCCAAACAACAAGAAGAGATGATGAATGCTTTTTCATAAATTTTGTAGAACCAATAATCACACAGTTCAATAGCACCATTCCATGGAAATACCCCTTTAAAGTACATGTAAATGATGATATCTCAAAATTTGAAGGAAAAGTTAATGTTGATGTTGTTGATAATTGGTTATCAAAATTGGATCAATACTTCTTTGTGAGTCATTTCTCTAATGCAAAAAAAATAGCATTTTCCCTCTTGAAAGATGAAAGTCGTGTGAAACTAGTATGGAAAACAAAAATGTTGAATAAAGAAAGAGAATCACTTTCTGGAGCAGGTTTAACAATATTCTCTGATAACAAGCCCAAATGGGGAGAATTTGTGGAATAAATGAAAGAGGAATACTTGCCAGAAGATATATATGAACAAAAAGACATAAAATGACAATTGCTTTGACAAAAGAGTGACCAATCTGTACAAGATTACACCAATATATTCTATGCACTTTATACAAAACTTGGTATAGAAGATTTAGAGAAACACCAAATTTTGAAATATCGTAGTTGGCTTCATAGATATATTCAAAATGAGATGGAATTCTTAATAGTGAAACATTAACATTTCCCTTCTAATATGTTGTAAAATTTGAAGAAAAATCAAACAGAAAGGGAAAAGAGACTACTTTTCAAATAATAAGCCAAGGGGTGAAGATGACAATAAATTTGTAGGAAAAAAAGTGGGCAAGGACTCTCCTTCAAATCCACCCAAGAATACATGTTGGACTACTAAAAATACACAAAAATATACAAGCATGTGGTTTGAGATACATAAGAGCCCAACCCATAACACAAAGGAGTATTGTAGCATTAAAAAATTGATGATAGAAATACGAGAGGAAGCTGAGCCTAAATCAACACCAATAGAACCTTTTGATAAATACGAGAATGTTCAGTGATAGAAGAAGACCCATATGCCCTAGTTGCAACTACAAAAGTAGTGCCACATGAAGATGAAGATAGATTATTCCATTCATAGATGTAGGTTGATGGAATGCCTCTACATTTTATTGTTGATAGTGGTAGCCAAAAGAGCTTAATTTCTATGGAGATAGTCAAAAGATTAAGTTAAAAAATGACAAGACACCCACAACCATACTTAATTAATGAGGGAAAAGACATTTAGATAAATCAACTGTGTCACCTACCATACTCAATCAAACCATTCAAAGATGAAGTAATTTTTGATGTAGCACCTTTAGATGTATGGGTAACCATACATGTATCAAAGACATGGGGTATATGAATCTAGACCATGAAATGTCACAATCAAGCTTGGTGAAAAGAGGTATCGAATACCAGAGGTATGTCCAACTCAAGTTGCTTCTTTGATTAGTGCTAAACACGGTAAATGATTAATTTCTCAAACTAGAAATTTTTCCCTACTCGTGATTCGTCTTGAGAAAGAAAAGTCATTTGTTCTTAATACACATGCTAAGTTTGCAACAACCATAGACCAACAAAAGGAGATGGATACAATTTTGAAAGAGTACCATAGCATGTTTAAATCACCAACAGGGGTCCCAACACACTATCAAGACAAACAATCTATTGAATTAAATCCATGAACATCATTACCACATGAGCCAATATATCAAAGGTTAGTTTTGGAAAATGATGAAATTAAGAGATCGATTCAAGAACTGATTGAAAAAGGACACATGAGACCAAGTGCTTCACCTTGTGGCTAGCCAATTGTTTTAGCAAGAAAGAAAGATGGGACATGGAGACTTTGTATTGATTATAGGGCACTTAACAAAATTATTGTGAAAAATAGATATCCAATTCCTCGAATTGATGATCTTTTGGATCAACTTAGGGGGGCTAAGTTCTTTACAAAAATTGACTTGAAGTTTGGATATCACCAAGTACCAATTGATCCAATAGATGTATGGAAGACTGCATTCAAGTCCAAGGAAGGTTTGTTTGAATGGTTGGTTATGCTTTTTGGCCTTACAAATGCTCCTACCACATTTATGAGGTTGATGAATGATGTTCTTAGACCATTAATTGATTCTTTTGTAGTTGTTTATTTGGGTGATATTCTTATTTTTAGAAAAACCTGGTCTGAGCACTTACAACATGTTGAACAAGTGCTTTTGACTTTGCAAAAACATAAACTCTATGCCAGCATAGAAAAGTGCTCTTTTGGTATGACAAGCATCCAATACTTAGGGTATGTCATTGATAGTGATGGTGTTCATGTGGATCGTACAAATATATAGATAATCAGAGATTGGCCAACTCCTAAAAATTTCATAGAACTATAGAGTTTCTTGGGTACAACTAACTTCTATCATATTTTTGTATTTGATTTTTACCATTTATCATGACTTCTTGATCAATCACTTAGGGGTGAAGCATAGGAAAAATTTCAGTGGAAAAAGGAAAAACAACAAGCATTTGAGGAATTAAAACTAAGATTATGTTCATCTCTAGTATTGTTCCTTCTATATTTGCAACAATCATTCAAGATAGAAACATATGCATCAGATTATGCTCTTGGTGTTGTACTCATACAACATGGGAATCCCATTGCATATCATAGTGAAACATTTTCTAATACATTACGAAGGTACCCCACCTATGACAAGGAGTTGTATGTAATTGTTCAAGTCTACAAATAGTGGAAGCATTATATCTTGGGAAAGGAAACTGTGATACATACATATCATAAACCTCTTTAATTCTTGCAAACACAATGAAAGCTGCAGAATGATAGGTATCGAAGGTGGTAAGCTTATTTGCAACAATTTCACCTCAACATTCATCATAAAAAGGGGGAAGTAATAAAGTAGTAGAATTCTTGAGTAGGCCTCCAATCATAGGTTTGATAATGGTGTTTTATTCTTGTAGCCATCAAAAAAAACTTGGGCTCAACTATATGGTAATGATCTTGATTCTTGTGACATTTACAATAAAGTTTTAGAAAGGAAACATGTTCCTAATTTTTATATACATGATGGGTTACTTTGTCATATTTTTCACATATGTGTCCCTAGTGAGGAAATGAAGAAGCACACTATAGCTAGGCGGCAGAACATTTTGGTATTGGTAAGACTACTGCAATTGTCCAAAAATATTTCTATTGGTAAAAAATGAAACATGACATCATTATATATATAAAATCTTGTGCAACATGTGCAATTGCAAAGACTTCAAATTGCAAATTGGGCCTCTATCTACCATTACCTATCTCTGATAAACCATGAGATTCTATTTCAATGGGTTTTATGTTTGGACTTCCAACTAGCAGAAAAGGAAATGATCATAGATATGTGTTGGTAGATAGATTTTCTAAAATGGTAATCTTGGTGGCTTGTAAAAAATTGATTTCAACAGAGGAGTCACCAAGCTATTTTTTGAACATGTTTGGGTCCATTTTGGGTTTCCAAAAACCATTATTTTTGATAGGCATAACATGTTCATCAGTACTTTTTGGTCTTCACTATGGGTTAGAATGGACACAAAGTTGACAAAGTCTACAAAATTTCATCCTCAAATAGATGAGAAAATAGAGGTAGTGAATCAAATGATTATTCATATCCTTCAAATGTATCACTCTAAACACCCACATACATGGGATGAGAGCTTGTCGTATGTGCATCATACCTATAATCATGTATTCCATACTACTATAGGGCATAGTCCATTTGAGGTTTGTTGTGGGTATCAACCATAGGCACCTATCAATGTAGTACTACCTATCTTGCAATCTAGTAGTCCACTAAATACTGAGAAGGAGGCAAATAAATTAGAAAAAATTATTGACAAGATTAGACAATTACATCAACAAGTTCATGATATTTTAGAGAAGAGAAATAATGGAACTCCCCATCATTTCTAGATTGGTGATAAGGTATGGCTAAATATTTAGAAGGAGTTCCTTCAAGGACCTAATAGAAAGCTTTGTCCTATTTGTTATGGTCCATATACCATTAAGAAACAAGTTGGTGAAAATGCTTTTGAACTTGATTTGCCACAATTTTTGGGGTTACATCCAAATTTTTAATGTGGAATTGTTGCGACCTTATTGTCCTCCACTATTGGACATCTCTCAAGTTGTTGAACATATTCATGCTGTAGACTTGAATCCATCCACGACTACTCCAATATAGTGTGATCATGTCACTGAAGTCATGCTAAAAGCTTTGAGAAATCAAAAAATTCCTCTATATCAGGTGGTTTGAGCTGGTAAGTTCTCTCATCAAGTAAAATGGTTAACCAAGGAAAAGATTGGAGAATGATTCCATCATCTATTGCAAAATCTTGATGCAATGGGGCCCATTTCATAAATTAGATCAGAGTGGGTTAGGTCAAAATCTTAATTAAATATCAATATAGTTGGAGAAGAGAACTTTAGATGAGGTTAATTATATCCCTTAATTAATTCCTAGAGTTGATTTATAACACCTTGCTCAGGAACCCAAGAGAAATAACCTATCATGATTCAATGTTTACTAAACTATTTATTTTCTAAAAGTTTAAAGAAAACAAGACAACAATGTGAAAGCAATAGACACATACACATCAAGTACACATAAATGACTACAAATATAGTTCCCATTCCTCGAGGGTTCCTTCACATTGCATCACATTAAGAAGTTTATATTAGTTAGTTTAATTCTCAAGTATAATGTCATGATCACAAGGAAATGGCAAATACATCATCTCATAAGCAAAAACATAAATACATCTGACACAATACATCTAATGAATAACATCCACTACACATGTTACAAGGTATGCAAGAATAGATACACATACATCCAAATACAAAATACATGTTAACATATATACATCAAGTGAATAGAAGTCTCTTAGATATGAATAAAAATGATAAAGTGTACAAGTGCACCAACAAGCATCCGAAATCAGCGGATCCGAGGGGGACCCAAATGGTAAGAAGACACTACCTCCTAACTACGTGGTTAACTAGTCAAACTTTCACTCCCACTATGCAAGGGAGATAATGAATGATCCTCATACGACTAATCAATCATAAAAAATTCCTAGGCTAGGAATCATAATAGCCAAAACTACCTCAAGGGTAACACAAACTACTCAAGAAAAGATAATCAAAATTGAAATGACACTTATTCCAATACCATCACCACATACCAAGTCAATATACAAATACCAAGTATAATTCAAGTATACAAACTCAAGAGATAACATCAATGAAAGATATCCACCTTAAGTCAAAGGTCACATGTCCAAGAAAAATAATCAACAGATAACAACTGTCATCAATAAAAGTAAATCACCAATAATAAGAATACCCAAAAATAAGTACACCACCAATAAATAGATGAAACTCATAAATAAAAGTCAATTGTCAACAATAAATGACATCCAATCAATAAGTAACAACTCATAATAAATGCACCATCAATAGTAATATCCAACAAGTATACACCACTAGAGGCAAATATTAAAAAAACCATGAAGGAGACTTGGGCCACATACTAAGGAGTGTCATCATATGGTCAAACTACTTGAGTTACCTTGGACTGATCCCTTGATAGACCGTAGACCCTCAAGCATTGAGTTACCCTGGACTAGTCACTCTAGACTCCAAACCGTCAATGTGACACATGCGGAACCATAATACCCTCTCATGAAGATGAGGCAAACAAGTCATAAATCTCACTAGGTATCATCACATTCCCATCCTTGGCCTATACAAGCACTCAAGGCATAGGTGAGGCAAAATCTCTAACTTATCTTTTTAATGTTTTTAAAATGTTTTTATTACTATGTTACACTTATTAGATAACTTATAATGAGTTACACTAGCAACCACTTTGGGCCCCGACCCCCATTGCAAGCCACTCCCATAGGCATGCACCTAGACTACCTTCCCACAATTCACAAACCATAATTGTGTCTCATACCAAAAAAGTAATATAGATCGAATTCAATTCCTTAACAAGCAACCCAAAAATAACATTGGTTCTCAAACCCCAAGTTCTCATAAATGCTCAATAGCATAAAGCTCATAAAACATTAATCTCAATTCAAATCATAAAGTACATCATGACATCTAGTCAAATAATTATAAAAGAAATCTAAAAAAATGTCTCTGGTGCAAATCCTAACTTAACCAACTAAACAACCCACAAAGAAAACCATCACGAAAATAAACACCACAAGACTACAAATAGAATATTTAAGAAAACACGTAGTTTTCAGTCATATGGTTTAATTCCAATAATTTCTCTTGTTTAGTTTGGGTCACAAGGATGTTTTTAGAAATAAAGTAAGAATATACATGTTAGTATAAATTGTTATGCTAATATACTTATTTAAATCAAATAGTGTTTGAATGTCAAATCTCCTTTTGCATATTAAATATCATGCAACATTATCATATTATTAATTTAAATAATCTTAAATCATAAATGATTTGTACCGCCCCACCAAGGGATCCAAAAGAATTAACCTAAAGTTTCACTAAGTTTGCTAAACATTTTTTTTTTTTTAAAGTAAGAAAGTATGACATACACATCAAACAAATAGTAGCGGAAGCAATAACATGTAATCATCGACAAACATACATTGCAAGTTACATTTCTTAAAGATCCCAAGACATTGAGTCACGTTTAAATTTAATTAATTCTAAGTCTAACAACTAACACATACATATAAAAGAATAATTAGAAACTCCAATGTCCATAATATACATTTGTTCCGAATGCTCCTTGGCCAATTAATTCGGAATGCTCATTCATCCACTGTACATGTCACAGGGTATGAAAGGCTTAAAAGAATATACATATGTAAAGATCAAGATACAACATCCTCAAATCCATGATACAAAGTACAGTAAAAATATATGAAACTATTCACCATACATGATACATCCATACATCCATAATGATAAAACATCTATCATAAAATCTAACCATCCATCATACTAATCCAAGAACATAGTGTAGGTAAATGCCAATCACGAAATCTCCAACCACGGTAACCACGGAACGGATCTCAATGGTAAGAGTAAAAGCACTACCACCCGACCGCGTGGAACCTAAATGGTCCACTCCCACCGCGCTGAGGAGATAGTCTCAAGTCCCAAATAGGATAACAAAACCTATAATCATAAATATTCTCTAAGTCCAGGAAATCTTATAAGTATGCTAACTCAAGGGTTCCTAAAAAGATCGACATCTATATCCCAGAGGTACCACAAGACACGTAGGAAACCTAATATGCAAGCGGGAAAGTGTCATCGCAAAAGTCATGTAGAAGTTACCCGAGCATTCCCTTAGGAATCCCGGGTCCCTACTGATCCTGCGGCCACTAGTATCCTCTCGTACTGACGAGGCATACTATGGAATGCAAGGTCGTAACCAAGCGTCCTCTCTACCCCATCCTAGTTTGTACTAGCACTCATGGCATGGGAGAGAACATACAATTATCTTGTTAGGTTCATTTTCTCTCATTTAGTGTAAATGTTTTCACTTATTAAAAACGACTTACAATGGGTTTCTCAAGGCAGCCTCTTAGGGCTCCGACCCCCATTGCAAGCCACTTCCCGACTCTACACATAGATAACCTACCCTAGCTCATGAACTCGTAAAAAAAAGAATCATAATAAAAAACATCTCAGTCCTATACGAGCAACTGAAAAACATCATCAACAGATAATCCACAAATTATATCAGTTCTTTATGAGCAACAAATAGCATCAAATAGTAATCATGTAATCACGACAGTTCTCTATCAGCAACTGAAGGCATCAATGATAAGTCACAAAATCCAATGGTTCTCTAATGAGCAATCCATAAAGTAATACAAGTATAACTGATCGAGACTCAGAAATGGTTATCAAATATAACTGATCGAGACTCAAAAATGGTTAAGTTAGGTATTCTCAAATACATACACCTCAGCTTCACACAAGGAAACTGGAAAGCAATAACAAACAGTAAACACAATCATGTCATAGAGCACTTCATCACATTACCATGGTCAGGTTAAGAAAGATCGAGACCAAATCATCATGACATCACATTCACAACCCCGAGCCTCTGGTAACAACCTGAACTGGTCAACGCTAAACCAACCTCAAAAAAATTCAAAGTACAAAGACAACATCAAAGTCTCAGAGATTGGATCTGAAAGTATATTATTTAAGTTAAGGTAAGGTTTATGTTTTAGTTTAATGTCGAATTCAAGTAACAAAGTTTTCACAACTACCCTTTTACGAATAACTCATTTCTATAATAACTTTCATTAAATTAATATCCAAATTTATAATTTAGTCAAATAAAATTCATTATTAATCAACTTAATTAAACTAATTTTAATTAAATTAATCAATATTCATTTGATCTAATTACTTATTTTAATCTAACTAATAATTGTTAATTTATTAATATTTAAGCAAAATTATTAATAAATTAAAATTTACAACTATATCTATGCATTTAATATTTATTTATTAAATGTTAAAAAAAAGTTTAATCTATTATAAAATTGAATATATTAAAATTTTATTATTTAAAAATTTTAAATAAATAAAATTTGTTTTAGTAATTTAAAAAAAATTTAAAATAAATAAATAAATAAATAAATAAAAAATGAAAACCAAGTTTTTTATTTGCTTAACATACACGTTTATAGCCCGTCGGCTTTGGCCGCAGGCCTGCGGTCGCAAGGCCTGCGACGGCAGGTACTCTGTACTTGCCGTCGCAGTACCTGCGACGTAGGTACTGTCGGCCTCCGACAGTGGGGGGCGGATACGGGATGATTCCCTCCCCCCCACTATAATATAATTATAATAATTTTTTATATATATATATATTTTTTTAGAATTTCAAATATAATAAAATAAATCCAATTTTATTTATAAAAAAAATAGTTTTTGTTTAATTTTCAATGAAACAATTTTTTTTTTTTAAAGGATATATATATATATATATATATATATATATATATAGAACTTTCAATTACATAAAAACAAAACCCTTATTAAATTAAATCTTAATTTCTAAATCAGGAAAACAAGGGCTCTCATAATTCATCCAGTCTTCATGGATACAGAAATTATTGACGAACAATTAATAAATTCACAATATTGAACAGTTAAAACTTTCATCACAGAGAATTCAGATCTACAAACCACAGACACGAAGAAGACAGGAAGGGATAATTGCATATTTAATGGATAGTCAAAACACAAGACCTTACCTGATCCTGATGCTATTATGTAATCTCCAGGAACTGTATGCGAATTTGCTCCTATCAATAACCTTCCCCTCGAAGACTTTTTTCGTATCAGCCTTCTGAAATTTGCTTCCAAAAAAATTGTCTCCCCAAAAATTTCCTGTCCAAATTCGTCTATCTCCCAAAAATGAACCCCCAAAGTTGTGATAAGCAAATTCTCCTCAATTCGGGGCACTAATTGTGCGTTTACCCGAGAAGACTCTTTGCCCAACTCAGTTAACTCCAATTTAACTTTTATTATCTTTTCTTATTCTTTTGCATTCAACTTTCATGCACATTAAGTTGAATTATTAAATAACTTTATTTAAAATTTCACTTGACTTCAATTCTTAATTAATTTATTACTTTAAATCTTATGTGCACTTTTAAGAAATTAAAATAACATTATTAATTTTTATAATTTAATCTTTTAATTTAATTCTTATATTTAACTCATGTTTAGATCATGCGATCTAGAATTCTTAATAAATTAATATCTTTCAACTTTTAATTTATTTTAGAACTTAATTGATAACATATTTAATTAATTTAAATAACAATAATATTTAGCATTTATTTAAAAATGAACTCCAAATATATTATTATAAAATTAAATAAATATTATCCTGTTCTAAATATATCTTGAACTTTAATCTCCAACTTTAATTCTTTTATTTAATTAATTAATTAATTAATTAAATATAAAGATATCATAATAATTTCTTATTAAATTAAATCATAAATAGTCTTTTTAATTAGACTTAATTTATAGAAAATACACCAAGGACTCATAAAGCAACATACGAAAACCCATCATAGAAAAATACATACCAAATCAAACAAAAGGGTTATAATCACAAAATTACATCATTTGATGCATTCGGAGGGTACTTAACTCAGATACTTGTCCTAATTATCAATTAGGACAATTGGCTAAAGGGTTTAGGATTTGGACTTAAGAGTTTATCTCCCCTCTCTTACCATTGAGACAGTGCGATAGGGTACGCTCATCCTGACAATTCAGGGAAGTCGATACCCGGTACCTGCAACCTGCATAAAATCCACGCATGTACAAACACAATATTCTAAGCTAAACAGGCAATGGCGGGAAGCGGTGCATCGTGTAGATCCCGACTAGCAGGTGACTACGCCTCCCTTCCTTAACCATATCAGAAACACCATACATAAATAAAACAACACGCACACCATACACATGCAGTATGGGGTAAGTATCCATAAGAGGCACATGAAATAATAAGCCATCTAACTAATCATCATCGATAACTAAAACCATTGAATAATCATCATACATGCACGAAATATAGAGTACCAAGTAATCTCATCATATAATAAACTGAGTGTAAACATCCTCTGATAATCTCTAAAATAATGATACTACTCATCAAACATAAATTGGCCTAAAAGAGTTTGGCAATCATATCATAAATGTAGCTCGAAAAATGTAAACTAGGGGCAGGCACTACATCCACCCCCCCTAGAGTTAGGCTTACTCCTGGAAGCCTATAAACAAATAGGGATATAAATCCCGTAATCTAGATGCATCCTCCCATGTCGCTGAAGAGTCATCAGTAGGGTCCCATTGGACCCTTACCTACTCTATGGTTCGACCCCTGAGGGTCAACTCCCACTCCTCCAGAATACGTATTGGCTCCAAAGCCAGCTGCCCGTCCTCTACCTGCAATGCATTCCAATCAAGAATATGTACAACATCAGGAATATATTGTCTAAGTACTGAAACATGGAAAACATCGTGAATGCGAGCAAGGCTGGGTGGTAAAGCAAGACGATAGGCAACTGGACCAATCCTCTCAAGAATATCGAATGGTCCCACAAAACGAGGTGCTAGCTTCGAGCCCTTTCCATAACAGATCAGACTCTTCCGCGAACGCACTCTCAAGAAAACCTTCTCTCCCACAGCAAACTGCTTATCTGACCTATGAGCATCAGCATACTTCTTCTACCTATCTTGTGCCGTTGTCAAGTGCTCTCGGATACGCACCACCTGTTGCTCCATGTCACGAAGCATCTCTGGGCCCAACAGGATGCGATCCTCAAGGCTATCCCAACTCAAAGGTGTACGACAAGGGCGCCCATATAAGGCTTGGAAAGGTGCCATGCCAATAGAACTGTGATACCCATTGTTGTAAGCAAACTCCACTAGGTAGAGATAGTTCTCCCAATGAGTCTGCCTATCCATCACGTACATCCTCAACATATCTTTGAGAACCTGATTCACTCTCTCTGTCTGCCCATCTGTCTCTGGGTGATATGCTGAACTGAAGTTCAACTGCGCTCCAAGATCATGCTGTAGTGATGTCCAAAATGCGGAAGTGAAAACATGATCCCTATCAGAAATGATCTTTCGGGGAATACCATGTAGTCTCACAATGTCACGCATGAAGACATTTGCTACTGAAGCTGCAGTGTAGGAAGACCTGATTGGTGCAAAATGTGCCACCTTGGTCAACCGGTCAACGGTGACCATGATAGCATCATGACGACGAAGAGTCATAGGTAATCCTACTATGAAATCCATAGAGATGATGTCCCACTTCCATTAAGGAACGAGATTCGGTTGCAAGAGTCCTGCCGGATGCTGGTGTTCTGCCTTGACTCTCTGACACTCAAGACATCTAGCCACAAAATCAGCAATGTCACGCTTCATCCCGGACCAATAGAATAAACGTCACAAATCTGCATGCATCTTCTTGACACCTAGATGTGCCGAGTAAGGTGCACGATGGGCCTCTGATAGGATCAATATGCGAAGCTCATCCAGTAGCGGCACATAGATCCTTCCTGAATGTCTCAAAAGGCCATCTGACTCTAGGACATAGCTTGAAAACTTACCCTCCAAGGGTCTCCCTGAATTGATCTCACTGCACACCTCCAGATACCATGAATCAGTGGGGAGTGCCTGAAGTATCTGACATCTCAAATCGACACTAAGAGTCATAGATGATATCACATGTTTCCTGCGACTCAAAGCATCCGCTACAACATTCTCCTTCCCCTGGATATACTTTACCTCAAAGTCATACTCGCACAAAAAACTCCATCCAACGCCTTTGCCTAGCATTCAGATTAGGCTGCGTGAATATGTACTGAAGACTACGATGATCGCTATGTAGTTCAAATTTGTGTCCCAACAAGAAATGTCTCCATCTCACTAAGGCATGAACTACTGCTGCTAACTCAAGGTCATGTGTAGGATAATTCAACTCATGATCCTTGAGTTTGCGTGACTCATATGCAATCACTCGACCATTCTGCATTAGAACTGCTCCAATACCCTCAAGGGAAGCATCTGTACACACCATGAACTCACCTTCTGGATCAGGTACTGCTAAGATCGGTGCACTGGTTAGAAGCTCTTTGAGTTTCTGAAATGCTTCTACACACTTTTCTGTCCAAAGAAACTTCTTTCCTTTCCTCTAAAGGGAGGTAATAGGGTGTGCTATTCTGGAGAAGTTTTGAACAAATCTGCGATAATACCCAGCTAGACCCATGAAACTACGAATCTCCGACACAGTAGTGGGTGTAGGCCAATCTACTATTGCCTGGATCTTCGAAGGGTCTACAAAGATACCTTCGCCTGAAATAACGTGTCCCAAATACTGTATCTCTGATTGAAAGAAATCACACTTTGCCGCATTGGCATAAAGTTGATTATCTCTCAAGCACTGCAAAACTAAACTCAAATGTTCCTCATGTTCCTTTTGGGACTTAGAATATATCAGAATATCATCGAGGAACACAAGAACAAATCTATCAAGATAGGAATGGAACACCCCATTCATTAAGCACATGAAAATTGATGGAGCGTTTGTCAGCCCAAAGGGTACCACTGTGAACTCATAATGCCCGTAGTGAGTTCGGAAGGCGGTCTTATCAATATCAGCCTCTTTGATGCGAAGTTGATGGTATCCTGACTTAAGATCAATCTTAGAGAACACTGTAGCTCCCTTGATCTGATCAAATAAATCATCAATCCTTGGTAAAGGATACCTGTTCTTTATTGTCACCTTATTCAGCTGTCTGTAATCAATGCAAAGGCGCAAAGAACCATCCTTCTTCTTCACAAAGAGCACTGGAGCTCCCCATGGTGATACACTAGGTCGAATACTACCCTTGGCCAAAAGTTCCTCTAACTGCAAACGCAACTCACTTAGCTCTTGAGTGGTCATACGGTAAGGAGCTCTAGAGATAGGTTCCGCTCCTGGAGTGAGCTCAATGCTAAAATCAATGTCTCTCTTCGGAGGCATGCCCTGAATCTCACTCGGAAAGACATCAACATACTCCTGTAAAATAGGGTGATCTAGGGTCTTCCTCATAGATTCTTCCTCATCAAGCTCATTTACCGTAATGGCAAATACCTGACATCCCTTACGAAAGCTTCGCTTTAGTTGCATAGCAGAGATCATCCGTAGGGATATAGGCCTCGGTATCCCCACAATCTCAACATCCTTCCCTTGGTCATCCTGACACATAATGGTCTTCTTTCTGCAGTCAATACTAGCCCTATGAGAGCCAAGCCAATCCATACCTAAGACCACATCGTAGGAGCCAAGAGGAATAACTCGAAAATCGACTGAAGTCTCAAACCCTCCTATGCTAAGTCCACACTTATGAACTACAGAATCTGTGGAAACTTTAGCGCCTAAGGCTAGTTCCACTTGCCAACCATGATCTTGCTTAACCGACTCCAGCTTACACTTATCAACTAGAGATGGAGAAATGAAAGAATCTGTAGCACCTGAATCAAATAATACAGAGAGAGGTGTACCTCGGATAGCTCCTGTAGTCTCAACTATTGTCCCCTGATGGTCTGCCTGACGGTGATCCACCACTGCAAATACTCTATGAGATCCACCTGTATTTCCGACTGTAGGCTCAGATGCTGCTGGCCTGGGTCCTGAATACTGAGATGCTCGCTGTGGGCAGTATGCTGCAATATGACCAATCTGTCCACACGAATAACATCCCGTGCCTCTGCTAGATCCTCTCCCTATAGGTGGTGCATTCGACCACTGGTGGCTACCCCTGCTAGCAAAAGACTGGTTGCTCTGTGCAGGCCGAGATTGCTGATTCTGTCTATTACGTTGAGCATTGCGATTGATCCTAGAGTTGGATCCCCCGCCACCACTCTGTGCCTGAGGGTAAAATCCCTTATGCTGCTGCTGAGAATGCTGCTGAGAATGCTGCTGAGAATACTGATTCCTCCTAGGGAAGGGAGGCTTCCTGATTCCACCGGAATTGTGGTTGCCCTTAGATCCTGCTATAGTAGGCGCTCCCACAAATTCTCCTTGCCCAAAGTTGACACTCTTCTCTACCAAGATAGCTCGATGTACCGCATCCTTGAGGGTCTTAGGCTCAAATACCTTAACACCCCCAATAAAACGGTTGTTCAAGCCTCGAATGAAATGTTGTGCCAACTGTGCTGGGTTGTCACTGAATCCCGAAAAAGGCATGAGCTCATAGAACTTGCCCTCATACTCTACAACGGTCATAGTGAACTATCTCAGGTTATGGAACTCATCTGCTCTATGCTGCTTCCATTCCTCTGGTAGGAATTGCTCATGAAAACTCTCCAAGAAAATCTCCCAAGTGACACTACCCATGTCAATGCCCAACTTCTTCTCCTCAATAGTCCACCAGGTGGCTCCAAATAACTCTAGATTGGTAATGGCAAACCTCGCTTTGACATTACTGTCAAAGTCCTGCATAGCAAAAATCCTGTCAAGGGCAATAAGCCACTGCTCAGCTACATACCCAGAACCTTGCCCATTAAAGGGCTTGATCTTGGACCTCTGAAGATCCTTCATCTGAGAAGATACTATGAATCTATGTCGATCCCTCTGAGGACTCCTAGATCAGCGTCTATGCTCATGTCCAACCTGGTGTGCTCTATCCTACTCAAGAACAGGAGGTAAGCGATCAATAAGGGTTCGCATCATTTGCCTCAGATCAACCTCCTCAGAGTCGGCATGTCCCTCATCATGGTTCTCTTCCTGATGCTCACTGACATGCTCTTCCCTATTCTCTTCCTGAATGGGGCTCTCATGGATAGACTCATGAATACTAACATCTCTGCCTCGTCCACGACCTCTGCCACGGCCAAGGCTATGGCCCCTAACGGAAGATCTCATCCCAGATACCATCCTAATATAATATCCAAGACACAAGATGCTAAAATAACCATGAAACATACTACTGAAATACATAGATAAAAGACACATGTTTTGCAAACAAGATATTTTCAGTTTTCAGTTTACCTATAATTTCAGTTTAAGTATAATTTCAGTTTTGAAGTTTTGAGTGTTGAAGTATGAATAAAATAGGTAACTAATAGTTTATATACTGTTTCAGTTCAACTAGCTTCAAGTTTTAGTTTAAGGTTTGCATTTTTATTCAACTAGTTAACACTAGTGGCGTTCCAATATACCCAGAGCTCCCAATGTAGAAACTTGGGCTCTGATACCAGATGTAATGCCCCGCCAAGGGATCCAAAAGAATTAACCTAAAGTTTCACTAAGTTTTCTAAACATTTTTTTTTTTAAAGTAAGAAAGTATGACATACACATCAAACAAATAGTAGCGGAAGCAATAACATGTAATCATCGACAAACATACATTGCAAGTTACATTTCTTAAAGATCCCAAGACGTTGAGTCACGTTTAAATTTAATTAATTCTAAGTCTAACAACTAACACATACATATAAAAGAATAATCAGAAACTCCAATGTCCATAATATACATTTGTTCCGAATGCTCCTTGGCCAATTAATTTGGAATGCTCATTCATCCACTGTACATGTCACAGGGTATGAAAGGCTTAAAAGAATATACATATGTAAAGATCAAGATACAACATCCTCAAATCCATGATACAAAGTACAGTAAAAATATATGAAACTATTCACCATACATGATACATCCATACATCCATAATGATAAAACATCTATCATAAAATCTAACCATCCATCATACTAATCCAAGAACATAGTGTAGGTAAATGCCAATCACGAAATCTCCAACCACGGTGACCACGGAACGGATCTCAATGGTAAGAGTAAAAGCACTACCACCCGACCGCGTGGAACCTAAATGGTCCACTCCCACCGCACTGAAGAGATAGTCTCAAGTCCCAAATAGGATAACAAAACCTATAATCATAAATACTCTCTAAGTCCAAGAAATCTTATAAGTATGCTAACTCAAGGGTTCCTAAAAAGATCGACATCTATATCCTAGAGGTACCACAAGACACGTAGGAAACCTAATATGCAAGCGGGAAAGTGTCATCGCAAAAGTCATGTAGAAGTTACCCGAGCAATCCCTTAGGAATCCCGGGTCCCTACTGATCTTGCGGCCACTAGTATCCTCTCGTACTGACGAGGCATACTATGGAATGCAAGGTCGTAACCAAGCGTCCTCTCTACCCCATCCTAGTCTGTACTAGCACTCATGGCATGGGAGAGAACATACAATTATCTTGTTAGGTTCATTTTCTCTCATTTAGTGTAAATGTTTTCACTTATTAAAAATGACTTACAATGGGTTTCTCAAGGCAGCCTCTTAGGGCTCCGACCCCCATTGCAAGCCACTTCCCGACTCTACACATAGATAACCTACCCTAGCTCATGAACTCGTAAAAAAAAGAATCATAATAAAAAACATCTCAGTCCTATACGAGCAACTGAAAAACATCATCAACAGATAATCCACAAATTATATCAGTTCTTCATGAGCAACAGATAACATCAAATAGTAATCATGTAATCACGATAGTTCTCTATCAGCAACTGAAGGCATCAATGATAAGTCACAAAATCCAATAGTTCTCTAATGAGCAATCCAGAAAGTAATACAAGTATAACTGATCGAGACTCAGAAATGGTTATCAAATATAACTGATCGAGACTCAAAAATGGTTAAGTTAGGTATTCTCAAATACATACACCTCAGCTTCACACAAGGAAACTGGAAAGCAATAACAAACAGTAAACACAATCATGTCATAGAGCACTTCATCACATTACCATGGTCAGGTTAAGAAAGATCGAGACCAAATCATCATGACATCACATTCACAACCCCGAGCCTCTGGTAACAACCTGAACCGGTCAACGCTAAACCAACCCCAAAAAAATTCAAAGTACAAAGACAACATCAAAGTCTCAGAGATTGGATCTCAAAGTATATTATTTAAGTTAAGGTAAGGTTTATGTTTTAGTTTAATGTCGAATTCAAGTAACAAAGTTTTCACAACTACCCTTTTACGAATAACTCATTTCTATAATAACTTTCATTAAATCAATATCCAAATTTATAATTTAGTCAAATAAAATTCATTATTAATTAACTTAATTAAACTAATTTTAATTAAATTAATCAATATTCATTTGATCTAATTACTTATTTTAATCTAACTAATAATTGTTAATTTATTAATATTTAAGCAAAATTATTAATAAATTAAAATTTACAACTATATCTATGCATTTAATATTTATTTATTAAATGTTAAAAAAAAGTTTAATCTATTATAAAATTGAATATATTAAAATTTTATTATTTAAAAATTTTAAATAAATAAATTTTTTTTTAGTAATTTTAAAAACATTAAAAATAAATAAATAAATAAATAAATAAATAAATAAAAAATGAAAACCAAGTTTTTTATTTGCTTAACATACACGTTTATAGCCCGTCGGCTTTGGTCGCAAGCCTGCGGTCGCAGGGCCTGCGGCGGCAGGTACTCTGTACCTGTCGTCGCAGTACCTGCGATGCAGGTACTATCGACCTCCGACAGTGGGGGGCGGGTACGGGATGATTCCCTCCCCCCCCACTATAATATAATTATAATAATTTTATATATATATATATTTTTTTTAGAATTTCAAATATAATAAAATAAATCCAATTTTATTTTTAAAAAAAATAGTTTTTGTTTAATTTTCAATGAAACAATTTTTTTTTTTTTAAAGGATATGTATATATATATATATATATATTTTTATATCTAGAACTTTCAATTACATAAAAACAAAACCCTTATTAAATTAAATCTTAATTTCTAAATCAGGAAAACAAGGGCTCTCATAATTCATCCAGTCTTCATGGATACAGAAATTATTGACGAACAATTAATAAATTCATAATATTTAACAGTTAAAACTTTCATCACAGAGAATTCAGATCTACAAACCACAGACACGAAGAAGACAGGAAGGGATAATTGCATATTTAATGGATAGTCAAAACACAAGACCTTACCTGATCCTGATGCTATTATGCAATCTCCAGGAACTGTATGTGAATTTGCTCCTATCAATAACCTTCCCCTCGAAGACTTTTTTCGTATCAGCCTTCTGAAATTTGATTCCAAAAAAATTGTCTCCCCAAAAATTTCCTGTCCAAATTCGTCTATCTCCCAAAAATGAACCCCCAAAGTTGTGATAAGCAAATTCTCCTCAATTCAGGGCACTAATTGTGCGTTTACCCGAGAAGACTCTTTGCCCAACTCAGTTAACTCCAATTTAACTTTTATTATCTTTTCTTATTCTTTTGCATTCAACTTTCATGCACATTAAGTTGAATTATTAAATAACTTTATTTAAAATTTCACTTGACTTCAATTCTTAATTAATTTATTACTTTAAATCTTATGTGCACTTTTAAGAAATTAAAATAACATTATTAATTTTTATAATTTAATCTTTTAATTTAATTCTTATATTTAACTCATGTTTAGATCATGCGATCTAGAATTCTTAATAAATTAATATCTTTCAACTTTTAATTTATTTTAGAACTTAATTGATAACATATTTAATTAATTTAAATAACAATAATATTTAGCATTTATTTAAAAATGAACTCCAAATATATTATTATAAAATTAAATAAATATTATCCTGTTCTAAATATATCTTGAACTTTAATCTCCAACTTTAATTCTTTTATTTAATTAATTAATTAATTAAATATAAAGATATCATAATAATTTCTTATTAAATTAAATCATTAATTAGTCTTTTTAATTAGACTTAATTTATAGAAAATACACCAAGGACTCATAAAGCAACATACGAAAACCCATCATAGAAAAATACATACCAAATCAAACAAAAGGGTTATAATCACAAAATTACATCATTTGATGCATTCAGAGGGTACTTAACTCAAATACTTGTCCTAATTATCAATTAGGACAATTGGCTAAAGGGTTTAGGATTTGGACTTAAGAGTTTATCTCCCCTCTCTTACCATTGAGACAGTGCGATAAGGTACGCTCATCCTGACAATTCAGGGAAGTCGATACCTGGTACCTGCAACCTGCATAAAATCCACGCATGTACAAACACAATATTCTAAGCTAAATAGGAAATGGCGGGAAGTGGTGCATCGTGTAGATCCCGACTAGCAGGTGACTACGACTCCCTTCCTTAACCATATCAGAAACACCATACATAAATAAAACAACACGCACACCATACACATGCAGTGTGGGGTAAGTATCCATAAGAGGCACATGAAATAATAAGCCATCTAACTAATCATCATCGATAACTAAAACCATTGAATAATCATCATACATGCACGAAATATAGAGTACCAAGTAATCTCATCATATAATAAACTGAGTGTAAACATCCTCTGATAATCTCTAAAATAATGATACTACTCATCAAACATAAATTGGCCTAAAAGAGTTTGGAAATCATATCATAAATGTAGCTCGAAAAATGTAAACTAGGGGCAGGCACTACATGATTTAATTAATAACATAAATGTATATCATAGGAGATGCAATTGGAGAAGAATGGTGACTTCTTTGATGTGCAATAGATAAAAAGTATTTGGCGTGATGTGCTTGGTTGTATTTGTGAGTATTTCATCCTTGATGGAAGAAATAAAAGGGTGCACAAATTCCACTTTGTCTTCCTTAACCATTTCAGGTATAAGGACAAAATTTTCTTCCCTTTCTATTTGCAATTTTCTTTGCTCCAAAGTTTGAATGCCCATAAAAAGAAACAATCTTGACCCATCTTACATGAAGGTCTGATTTTACTCATTGAGGGTTTTTGTAAAAATAAGTCCATTGCTTCATCTCCATCCACTGGCAAGAAAAAGAGTCCTAAACCCTTAAAAGGTAAAATGGATGAGACAGGTAAAGAGAAAATTAAGGCTAAACCAAAACCCTCTACCTCTTGAAGACAAATTGAGGAAGAGGATACAGAGGTGGAGAGTACTGAAGGCTCAGATAAGAATGTCCCTGAGGAAGAGGAGGGGACGGATGCTGGGGAGTTTAATTCTAACCTGGATGGTTACCTGAATTCAAAAGACAAAAATGAGGAAGGGAGAGAGGAAGATACTACCGAGGTGAATTTGGATCAGAGCAAGTCTGATAATGAGGATACTCATATTGTGTCTGGGGGAGGTGATAAAGAGAAAGAAAATTTAATTGATGATCCAACCGTTATGAGTGAGGAGGAAAACATGGGGAAAGCTTCCACTCCTGTAAAGGAGATTGAGGGACAAGATAAGGAGGGCCAGAGCCATCATATTCATGTAGAGTTTGGTGAGGAGGAGCCCTTGGATGGGGGGATTCATATTGATAAATTTGGCCCCTTACCACACACCACTGCTGATGACACGGGTGACTCCACGGCAAGGGAAACCAAACTTTCCTTCCTTCACTCTGCTAAACAAAAAGCTGACTCTTTCCTTCAGGTCAACTCCTAGTTATATAATGAAATAATATGGCCGAAGAGGAAAGTGGAAACCTTGCAACATAAGCAGGAGGCTGACCGAGCTATTATTCAACACATGGAGGTGCAAATGGGAGATATCCCAAAAAAACTAAAGGATTATGAGCAAAATCTTAGAGTGCTCATCAAGGAAAGTGGAACGGAAATGGAGCAAGTAACCTCAAGCATCTGTGTAGCTGTGGCGACATTGGGCAAAAGAGAAAATGAAGGAACCATATCTTTAGAGGGCCCAAGCAAGAGGACAAGATAGAGTTCGAGGAAGAAAGCTTTGATTGCTACCGCTTCTTTGGCTACTAACTCCATCCAAGACACAACTAAGATTGGTAAGGAGACAGTGAAGATGATTACGACACTGCAATAACTTCTTGGGTCTTCTTTTCTGGTCGGGTTCCTGTTCAGGTCTTGTTAGCTGGTTGTTACTTCTGGTTCTTGTGTTTGGTCCTATTTTCTGGCTTTTAGTTTTTAGTATGTACTGACGGTTCCAGGTCCTTGTAAAACTTGGGTACTTTATTTGGACTTTATTAGTGGTTTCAGTTCCCTGTAAAACCTGATTTTGGTTCTACTTTTTAGTAGGTGTATGGGCTCTCTCATGTTGGATGGCTTGTTTTTCCCTTTTTTGAGGATGTGAAAGGGTTTCGGGGTCCCTTCAAAACTTATTTTTACCGTAATCTAAAACATAAATGTATATTATTAGATTAAATATTAGTATTAATTTCATTTCTAAAATATTAATTTGACTTCTATTTAAGTCCAATATTAATATTTACTTTTCCTTTCATTCATAATGCGATTAAATATGGCTCAAGTTTGAAATTATAAGTAATTAAATTATTTACAATTTCTCTCATAATATTAAATATTCATAACTAGATGAGTATATATTTAACTCCACTATAACTTCTCTTAAAATATAACTAAATCACAATTATATATTTATTAATTTGTAACTCCACTTGCATTAATAAATATATAATAAGTTATATCTCACTAAGAGTTTAAAAGTAATTGATATTAAAAACCCACTTATAAGAAAATAAATAGAATTTATTTATTTAATTTTTAAAATAAATAAATCATATATATATATATATAATTTTTTTTTCAAAATTTGAAATTAATAATAAATTTTGCAACCAAATTATTTTAAATATATGAAGAATATTTATCTTTATCTAAAAAATTCATGATAATCACATGGTTTTAATGAAAAATTTAAAGGTGAAATCCTAGCTATTCAATTTGTTATTTGCTTCTAATTTTCCCTATATTAGAAAGGGTTTTAAAAGAACACAATCATAATAATTTTCTATATTTTTCTACAATGTTCCTCACACAAATTTTCTTGAATAATAAGTTTTCCTTTTCAAAATCTACAACATAATTCTTTATCCATAATCAATATAGTACATTAATAAGCATTATGCAAGCACCCAAAAAGAGATGAAGTAGACAAATCTCCTATAAAATTTTACAACATGTTTTTAAACCCTAACTCTAAACCATAGCTAAAATCTGAAACAATTTGTGAACGTATGCAAATCCAAACCCTCATAAATTTTTAACAATTCTTTTGATCTAATTCTAAACTTTGCTCCCAAAAACTTCTGTGAACCT
This sequence comes from Cupressus sempervirens, assembly GCA_028749045.1. Lineage (NCBI taxonomy): Eukaryota > Viridiplantae > Streptophyta > Pinopsida > Cupressales > Cupressaceae > Cupressus > Cupressus sempervirens. Next base: position 378,239,210 of record CM053785.1, read on the forward strand.
TAAATGAACTACCAACCCCCTAATAAAGAACCATAACCCTAACTAAGGTTTCTATTGCCCCATATTTCAAAAGCTACTAACTTTATTAAAAATATTAATATTTTAATTATTTAATCCTTTCATGCACACTCAAAAAACTTTATTTAATTGAAATATTATTTTCTTTTCTTCTCTCCACTTTATTAATTAGTGCAAGCACTATTTAAAGTGTAGTTTATTATTAAATTATTAATAATAATTAAAGTTCATTATTTAAATGCAACTCTAATTTAATTATTATTTATTAAATAATTATAATAAATAATATTAAATTGTTAATCTTTTAATATTTTTAATTCTATTTTTATCCAACTTCTTAAAATACACTTTTAAATTGAAGCACATATTTAATTAATTTCCAATTAATTAAACAACATCATGTTTTAATTTCTCTTTAACCAATTTTCTAAATTAAGTCTTTTAAATTAAAACACATATTTAATTAGTTTTCAATTAATCAAATATTCTCATATTTTAATATTTTCTTTTTAATAAAATAATATTTAATAAGTCTCAATATTTTATGATTAACCCAAATATTATAATTAAATCATTTACCAAATAAATCACATAATAAAATCCACATTACGAAAACTAACCAAAACTCAAAAGTAAACAACATGGACTAAGATAAACTCATGGGTTTAAAAAGGGTGGAAAGTTAGTTAGGAGTCCTCCTTGCAAGACAAGTGTTTAGGCTACGGTTGGGATTGGACCTTATCATTATCTTCTCATTCTTACCATTGAGTTATTGCGATAGGGCACGCTCATTCTGGTAATTTATGAAAGTCGATGCTGAGTACCTCCAACTTGCATAAAAGATGAGCATGTACATATGCATATTGTTGGAGTAAATACATATTTACTAGTTACACTTACTTAAGTTTACTTAGGTTAATGTATTATTTTATTATTTTGCATTATTTTATTAGTTTATTTTGTGAGACACTTAGGAGTTTGTGCACTTTTTTGAGACACTGATTTGCATGTCACACCCTTGTAGGCTTATCCTCTCATCACCGCACTTACTTTCGTGCTTAACAGAGGATAACCCATATCTGGTGGACATGTGTCTAGTTTTATGACATATCATGTAGCTGATTATGAGGCATTCTAGATGTATCTCGGAGGCCTTTATATATAGGCACTCCTAGTGTACTTAAGCATGAGATATTGAATGAATATATCGTCATTCTAATCATACTCTCTATTTCTGGTCTACTATTGTGCTTGTGTTTGAGTTCTTAGTTCTTGGGTGAATTCTAGCCTAAGCCAAATTCTTACATGGTATCAAAGCTGAGGGAGATTCTATACACATAGCCATTCGAGACTGTTCATGCTTCAGCACCTTGACCTGAATATGAAGTATTGCAAAAACTAGGAGCATCTAGAGCCAGATTTGACCTTGCCATTGTGTCTGAAATGCTAAATCAATGAAGATTGATTATAGACTCGACTACCTTGGCCCAAAGTCTACCATGAGGCAATTTTTTTTGCAAATTGGAACCCAAAGGCCCCGATTTACGATTCAAGTATGCTCATTTTTGTGGATTTAATTGATTTATTTCAATTTTGCATTTTTTTATTTCTCTATAATTTTTCATCATAATTCTCAAAAAAAAAATGTTGCCCTTCGGGTACCTAGCAGAGAAATTTTGTTTAGCAAAATTGGGCAGTGACACCCTGACTCTGCCATTTGGAGGTTGTGTTTGCAAGACGATATTCCATTATTTTAATAGGTTAATTCGGCCACAATACAGTCGAAGGCTATACCACCGCATTCAGCGGGCATCACATTTAAAATCTAGCAAGCTCACCATACACCACCGACAAGCAACAAAGAACCTTTGTAACACTTTAACTAACAATACCAAAAAAAAAATGAATCCAATAACAAGTACAAAGAATGCAATAAATTTTTATTTTTTTTATTAACTCCACTTAATACAAGTACAAGTACACAGATTGAACCATTCTCAATCTGAAAACCTCAAAATACAAGTAAACATCATCCAAATATGATTCCATAAAGATTCTAAAACATAAAGAGTTCAGTACAATAATGAAGTATAATCTCATCCTTAAATGCCTATGTCCAAAATACGAGCCCTACTAGCAAATGAAAAATGATACAAGAAGAACTTCAATAAGCATCTTTAGCTACTTGAAAACTCGAGACACCTGGAAACACACAGGATGCAACACAAAACAAAAGAGGGCTCAGTACACACTGAGTTGAAAAGCGTAATCCATCTGCATGCACATTAGACCAAACATATACAAAACCATAATGCAGATATCTATTTTAATATAACACAGTGCAGTTCCAAAATTAATATGCAAGAAGTAAACCTTTACTCATTATTGCAAAATTAAACTCGCACGAAGAATAACATGTAAATGAAACATATATATACTGAGGTGTCATCGTTATGGCACTAAGATACTGCATCCATGTATGGTATGCTCATAGTCAACACATAACGGGTTTCTCTACTATACTCGTCATATGACATAATAGAGATCTGCCTTGTTCTCCATACTTAACCATTTAGGTCCAAGTCATAGGTAAGGCCAATTTAATCTTTTAATATGAAATTAACCCAACCAGTTCATTTTATATGTTTTCACTGCATTAAATAACTGAATAGGATTACACAATTCAGCCACCCTGATATATGTTCATCTCAGATATTCTTAAAATACACATCAAATAGATATTTTAGAATGCCTATACTACATGATACCACATTCCTCATCTATCTGAACTTAATTTCCATAGCTAATCTTGAAAGTAATGCCTAGGTTATTTCAACAATATGAATAAAACTTTAATATTAAGTACTAGTAAATACAACTAATTGTGACATCAGATTTAGTGATACTTACTAATCTTAACATTATAACTTTATCCTTATTGCTAAAATAAACCAAACAAACCCTCAAGTTAACTATGATAATAAATTCAATTTACTTATGATATTCTTGTTGTTTACATGAACTCAACATATATCATTTTCATCTATTCATTTGTTTGAAACAACTTTCCATATCAACATTGAATGTAAAACAGCTCTGAAATCAAATAACAAGATACATTTATAGAATAGAAGAATTTTAATTCATTTCAAACACCATATATATTGTATTGATGTACTTCATGACACATTTCAAACAGTAAAGAATATCCATAATACATTCACCTGTAGATTATAGAAGTGTATTAAAAATCTCAAAGTAACAGTAAAATGCCAGTAATAAGCAATTACAAGGTTTAAGTTTTAATACCAACCTTACCACTAAAATAATTGTATTATACCAATTAACAATCTTAACAAAATTCTAATCTTACTCAAAACTAAACTTTATAAATCATTTTATCAAATGCGACTGATCATCTTAAATAAAAACTCAAAATGACCCAATCATTCCAAAAGCTAATATCTGCTAATGATAAGTTTCATGCTAATAATTAACAAATGCTGATGTCAAATCTTTGCCAATGACTGTTTTTACACCCATATGATCTTTGTTCATGTTTGATGTTATGCCTTGAATTAGCTCATATTCAAATCTAAACAAGCCACAATTAAAATGATTGAGACAGTGGTTATGTGGATGTTTTAACCAGTAAAGACAACAGATCCGATACACTCAGTTTCAATTCGTGTTTATGTTGAAGCAACATTCACGAAATTGAGCAACAAGATATGTTTACTAAACAACATGTTTCGAACAACTTATACTTCCGCATTGACCACAACATTTCATGATAACAAACCTATGTTCAATAACTTTTGATACTACTACTTAAAAACCTTCAACAGTCCAAAATTTTATAACCAAAAGATAGTGACCTGCTAACTATTCGTTCAAATGCCTGAGCTCGGTGTCGTAACCATGACTCACAAAGAGCTATGCTTTGTAACTCTTGTTTAAGACAAAACCCCAAAAGTTACGTGCCAACATACTACACTCTTTCTTGCTTGACGTGCAAGCATGAGCGCTCACAGAGCTAAGCTCTGTGGGTACTCATCCTTGTGCGCCAAGTAACTATATAATACAGTTTCTTGTGAAGTCTTTTATAAAATTTTAAAAATATAATCAACCCAAATCATAATCTCGTATATGCATGAAACACAGGGGTGTGTGAGGTCTCAGAACTTCACATACTCCTTTGTCTCATGTTTATGCAAACTGAATGACTGATCATAAAATAAAGACAGAACATATTAAACTTTTCATGGAATGAGTTCCATTCATTTCAAATCTAAATTTAAAAAAAATAGAGAAAGATTAGGGTAAGGAACTGCCCCCTACTTGAGAGATAGTAGAGAGTAATTGCTCCGCATGAAAAACTTCAGCAACTCGCCGAGAAAGCCAAAGCCCAAAAAAAAAAACCTCACTTTTAAAAAGCAGAGACCCAAATACTGGCTTGCAATAGAGGATATGATGATCAACAACATAAACCAAGAGAAATTTATCAAAAGAACTGGCTAAGAGCAACACCACAATGCTTGGCCTTAAAAACTTGAGATCTTTTCAACAAATTCTTCCATGAACCCGATTCCACGGCGACAAGGGTTACAAGTGTTCTAAATCAAAGCAGTGCGGCCAAATTTTTGGCCCTTTCTCAATAGATAACCAAAATATCAACACAAAATGGCTGACTATACTAATAGTGCCATAAAACCTCATTACTCTGCATTCAATGAACCTTCCCTCAAAATAGAGCCGTGTAAACGGCAGTTTCACTACCACCGCCATGATTTGGCTATGTTCGAAGCAAATATCCCTTTGATATAAAAGTATGCAATACCCATGAGGTTTTGTGTTATGTAAATCTCATTTCATAACATCAATTAAAGAATATGATATGTCCTGATCCACTAGAGAATAATAATAGCCACGGGTTAAAACCCTAATCAAAAACACCACATAAACATATTGATGCCTTATTTTAAAAACCTTATAAAAACAAAAGAATGTATATATATATATGCAAGTTACTCTTCTAAGAAAAGATTACAAACATATTTAGATGAATACCCCCCCCCCCCCCCCCCCCCACCTTTTGCATAAGTCACCAATAATTTAAACTCAAGGTTATAATCCCCAAACAATACTAATTGAATGACTGCTCAGCGGTAAAAGAGAAAACTGAATAAGTGTATATATATATATATATATATATATATATATATATATATATATATATATATATATATATATATATATATATATATATATATATATATATATATATATATATATATATATATATATATATATATATATATATATATATATATATATATACTTAAGCTGGTAACATCAAATAGAACTATTTTTATAAACAATTGTACCTAGGAAAAGAAAATTCATATGGCATAACCTGAATTTAACATTGGCCAATAAATAACTCGCAATGTTTACAAATGAGTTCCACCAAAACAACTGAAGTATACTTTCTAATATTAATCCAAAAGTATAGTGCATCGTAAAATCAAAGAATTCAAATATAGAATTCTGAAACAAGTTGAATAGTCAGACATAAAACACATGTCCCAAGGACATTATCACCAAGTTCAATAGATAAAAAGAACATAATTTCAGAGAAAAAACTTATAACCACAAATTCCTAATATGAAGTAAAACCCAAGAAGTGGTCAGGCATGACAACCTTTATTGGCGGCAAACACACCCACCGGTGTGGGCTTGTTTTAATCTATCCTTGGCGGTTGCATATTTAAATAGCAATCAGATTCCCCACACACCAAATATGGGACTAAAGGTTTAAAACTTGACCGCTACTTTTTAAAATCGACACCAGCCCCGTCCACAATTTTTGGCATCAATGAATGGGTTTGATCTCTCCGGTTCACTATGAATATTTTGGGTCACTGTGAATATTTTGACATTGCTGACATTTTGGCATTTTTTGATGACTACGGATTTAAATATTTTGGCGTCTTTATTTTTTAGACTCCTATACACGACTTTAAACTAGCCATCACCACATCAGATTATTTGGCCACGTCACTAGTCGTCTACTTGCAGACCCTAACACTTGGCAGCCACAAATACACTAGCTCAGTTGGCCAGACATCCCAAAAGGCTCCACATGGCAATCTGCCACCTATGCATAGTTAGTGGCATTAGTGCCACTTAGCATATACAATCAGCACAACCGTACGATGCCACATCACTAGGCCGTACTGTACAGACATATAGTCAACATCCAGTCACCCTGACATGTCAGTAGGGGGCATTTTTCTCATTGATGTCAGCATTTCCCCAAGTTAAATTTGACGTCCATTTGACCATCAAAACTAGGGAATTTTCAATTGCAATGACAACCGTTTGACCGTCAAATTTAAGCACGCAATTTTTGCTCCAGACCCCTCTCTAGATTACTTTTCTGTTTGGTAGCCTGACTTTGCGAGCCCATAACTTATATTTCTGGACTCCAATTCAGGGTGTGATTTTTTTGAAATTGGGTAGAATTTCTTAAATTTTCTAGTGGTGGTGTTCTTTTCTAGTTTTGGTGCAAGGATACTATAGAAATTGCATTTTTTGGCGACTGTACCTACATAATCCTACTTTTTGCAACTTCAAACGCTTCGTACAAGCACATCTAGTCACTTTTTTTTTTTTTTTGAAAGTGTGTATTTTTTCATCTACTTTCTATATCTGAAGTTAAATTTTAGGATTGTGTGGACCAAAATCTCACTTTTAAAATTAGGCCTTTTTCTATAGTGTAAAGCGTTGATTACTTTTCAGAATTGTTGTACATCTAAGCTGTAGTGCTTAGTGATAGATTTGAGCCTCAAAAGGCATTTGTAAAAGCAAAATCAGAAAGTCCACTTTGTTCATTTTGACAAGTGGCCCATTGTACACGCACTACTTATAAACTGCCAAAATCATCTTTTTTGGGGGGGTCTTTCAATTGAGTGAAAAGGGGGGGGGGGGGGGGGGTGTACTGTGTTCTTGTGTCTCTCTTTTGTGCTGTTTTACTTTTTTGCATCATGGGTTTTAAATGTCCTCCTCTAACTTCACACAATTATTCTACATGGAAAGATATTACATGGAGTAGATTAATGGAAAAAGGATATAGTCTTTATATTGATGGTAAAATTCATAAACCTATTGATGCTAAAGAACTCATTGAATGAAAAAGAGAAGACCAATAGGCTTTAGGAGCTATCAGGAGTTGTGTACATAAGGATCTCCTTTTTCACATTACCAGTTGTTTAGAATCCAAAGAAGCTTGGGATAAACTTGAAAAATTGTATGGCAAGGTGGATGAAGAAAAGGGATTTCAGATTGAGGATGATCTACTTCTCTTGGATCCAAAGAATTTTGACACAATTCGGGATTACATCATAAAGCCAATGAGTATAGGTCACTTCATAAAGATTGTGAAATCCCATGAAGGATGAAAAGTGATTTATCACATCCTGAAGAGGCTACCTTCTGAGTATGCTTCATTTGTTTCAAGTTTCAATACTCACAGGTTGACCATGGGATCTACTTACTAGAAGCCTTAATTTGATGCATTCAAAGAGATGTTGATTGTTGAACAATCTCACTTGATGGATTTAGGACTTCTTAAGTCATCAAAGACCAAAGGCTTGGTGGCTAGTGATGAGCACCAATCAAGTCAAGGAAGGAAAAGCAATAACAAGAAGAAGTAGTGGAAGTAGAAATCATAGTCTTAGACACAACAATCCTCCTCACAACAAGGTAGTTCTTTTCCAACAAGAAGGGAAACAATGACAAGAAGGACAAGCCCTTTTGTGCATACTGCAAAAAGCCAAATCATGACAAGTATCATTGCAAGACAAAAAGAATCGATGAGTTAGAAAATCTACTCAAGAAGAACAAGATTCAAGTGTAAGGTACTTCCAAGGATTCAACTCCAACCTCTTCAAAGGGTAAAGGGAAAGCACTTATGGCAAACAAAAGTTCTTCTTCGGCATGGATACTTGACTCTGGTGCCTCTTACCACATGGGATCTTCAAAGCAGGAATTTTCTTCAGTGAAGTAGTCAAAGGTGCCCCACATCTTTGTGGGGGATGATACTAAAATGGAAGTTGAAGGGGAAGGACATGTGGAAATGGACAATGGGGAATTCAAAGATGTTTCTCTACGTTCTAAACCTTAGCTCCAATCTCCTCTCAGTTTACCAAATCACTCACCTTGGAGATGGTCATAAGTTGAATTCCTTCCAGATTCAGTGATGATGCGAAGTCTAAGAGATGATTCATTAGTTGTAGTGGGGAAATTCAATGATGAAAAGAGCTTCAATCCTTCTCCGAATTTGTGCCTAAGTCTCCTTCTCAAGCCTTGTTAACTCATTCTACTATAGAAACCCCATTATGGCATGAGCAGTTTGGTAATCTTGACTTTCGCTCTCTTCAGCAACTTTGCTCAAAACACATGGTCAAAGGTCTACCTAACATTAGCTTTTCTAAGGATAGTGTTCATCATGTTAAGTGGATATGAATCTCAAGGAGAAGTATGATAAAGGCAAGTCTTCTAGAGCACCATTTGTTCTCTAGTTTGTTCACATGGTTTTAGCAGGACCTTTGCAGTGACATTAGTCAGCCAAGGCTGCTACATCCTCACATTTGTTGATGACTTTTTAAGATTCACTTGGGTCTACTTTCTTCATCACAAGAGTTAAGTGCTTCATAAATTCAAGCCTTTAAGACTCATGTTGAACACAAATCCAGGAAAGCCATCAAGGTACTAAGAGTGGACAATGAGAACAATATGTATACAGAAGACTTAAAGACTTTTTTAGACTTGAGAGGATTGATCTTTAGAATCCACAAGCATTCAGCCCACACAAGATAGATGTTGCATCTATGAGGATTAATACTCTCAACACCATGGCAAGTTGCATGATAAAAGCCAAGTCTCTCGATCCTACACTAGAAGTTGAAGCCATAGTAGTGCTACTCACATACTTATAGGTCTTCTCATAATTCCTTAGATGGGAAGACCCCTTTTGAGGCATGGTGCAGTAGAAAACTAGTTGTGAGTCACTTTAGATTCTTTGGTTGTCCATCATGGGCTAACTATCTTCCAAGGGTTGCACAGCACTGACACCTAGGCCTTGTACCTTCATCGGTT